>CM076076.1:4715471-4902971 GCA_038088235.1 Zacco platypus | reverse complement strand
CACTCATTGACAAATATATTTTGACATATCAGACGTTTTGGCGGCCGTTCTGAATCGTCAAAGGAAGCAACGCGACGCGTGGGAGGATTTTTTTCTCCCGCCAATGCCACTCATTTGGCTCTGTGTTCGCACACAGCACGCAGGCGTTCAGGCAGCGAAGCGAAATGGCATGTCCACCTTGCACATTTTGTAGTCCTGGAGCCTCCTTCCAGCGATCGGCCGGCCTAACACTTCCTAACACATTTGAATACTCACAGTCGAGGTCGGAACACTTCCGAACAAAGTCCGAACAAGGTGCGAACACCTCATAACAAAATCCGAACAGGTCCTAACGCAAATCCGAAAAACCAATCAACTCCTACCAAAGGATAAGGGGAAATGGGGAAAGAGTCAATCAGCATGCCAATCTCTCCGCTGATTGCCTCAACGACAACGAGTTTCGTGACATTTTGCAACTCACGGAACATCTAATATCTGGAGATTCAAGGTAAGAAAAATCAAATTACAAATCCGTGACAGGACCTATTTGTTCAAACATTAATTAATGATTTGGAATAAAGATTATCGGTACACTTGACTTAAGAGTCAAGTGTACCAATAACTAATGCTAGTTAACCCTTTGATGCAACTGACTTTTTATTTCTCGTTTAATTCATTATTAGTTCATTCCTGTCAGCTGTATGTAATCAATTAGTCTTATTTGAGCCCCCGTGTTTCTGTTCTTTAAGCCCTGTGTTTCATTCAGTCCTGGTCTCGCGTTAAAATTGGTTTAATGGTTTGTGTGGTATATTCTCTGTTATTTCTCCTGTTTCTATTTGTGACCCGAATTAAAAGTATTCCCTAAAGGAATTCCCTTGTCCTGCACCATTCAATATGTCTGCTTTTGTATATTTGATGTAAGTATATATAAAATATATACATATATATAAAAGCATATTTCGTCTTTTTTGTCATTAATCAGTACTATTGGTAACCTTTTGGGGCCAGACCCACCTTCAAAACCAAATTACAGAATTGGTAAAATGTGTAGCTGTCATTTGTGAGGCATGTAAGCACTGAGATGACTCTTGTAGTCCGGAGCCTTGGGTAAATCGTAATTTTCTCATGATTTACAAGAGTTGGAAATATTTGGGATATTGTAAGTACTGAACTGAAGAAAATATATAACACTGGGCTAGTGGTTTTTGGATGTTTTATTGCATAAATTTTACATATTGCACCTTTAACACAAATAGTATGACCTTCTTTTGTTCCTAAACTTCATTTTCTCCCAGTCAACAGATACATTTTAGTCATTTAGCAGACGCTTTTATCTAAAGCTGTCCTGTCCAGATAGCCCCTGCCTCAATCAAGGCCTTAAGGTACAGGCATGCAGCAGCTCAGAGGAGGCAGGGACATCACAGGGAGAACAGGGGGTGAAGTGTTCTCTGTGTAGTGTGGTTGAGGAGGCAGAGAAGTTCTCTGAGCACCTCTCTTATCATCATGCTGAAGAGAGGTGTGACAGCTGTGGGGCCAGGGTCCAGGGTGCTGTTGGACTCCTTCAACACATTGAGTCCAGCCATTATGGGGCCCTATTGGCTCCATATGTCAGCTCTTCAAAAAATTCCATACCATCTCCGTGCCCCACACCATCTCCACAGCTGGTGCCACCTCCACAGCACTTGCCGTCTCCACTGCCAGTACCATTGTCTTCACCCCCACGGCCCACTCCATCCCCACGCCACTCTCCAGCCTCACAGCCCTCATCATCGCCACCATGGTGCTCTCAATCTCCGCAGCCCACTCCATCTCTGCCTCAGGCTGTTACTGATTGGGAACGCTTTCTTCCCAATCAGTTCAAGAGAGTCCTCCAGCCAGCAGATTGGGTGTGGATTGCCGAGTGCCTCTATGAGCCCACAGGGCAGCTGAGGCAGAAGATCCAGGAGAACTGATTTTATCCACCGATGCAGCCCAAGCTGTCTCCTCCTGAGCCCGGATGGTTCTTGCGACAGAGGATGTTCTTGTGGGCACGAATGAGGATATGGGGCATTCCTCTTAAATGTCCACGGTGTGGCCGGAAGACGCACCATTCAGGGATCTACCCGAAGGTCAGGTAGGTGATCGACATGGATAGCCGCTATTACCAAGTGGGTGGGGACTATCCATGTTGCAGTGCATGCAGGTTGCCAGTATGCCCGTGGAGCAAGGACATACTTTCACAACTGGATGTGGGACACAGGACCCTTTTTCCAGCAGTGCTGACCACTCAGCTAGCCCTGGACAGGAAATGTGTGACCTTCCTAAGGCCAAGGACCAGTGGCAACTGTTCCTCCTACCTCCAATTAGCAGTAGAGGAAGTCCACAGTGAGGAGTGGGCACGACGGACCACCCAATACCTCTCTGATTGTGAGCATCATTTGAGAAAGGTTGCCCTGGTCCAATCTACAAGGGCACCTTCCTTTTCTGCACCTGCACCCTTCAGGCCACTTCCACTCGCCCAGTGGTTTAAGACTGTCCACTCCAATGACATCCTCAGCCATATGGACGAGATGAAGGGGGTGATTACCTCTACCTATGGCAGAATCCTGAAGATGGATTCTACCAAGAAGGTACAATACATGAAGGTTTGAGCAAGGGGTTTATTTTCAACCATCCATGTTAAGTAATTGCAATAGAAATAATTTCATCGTAATGATGAAAAAGTGTGCATTTGCCTTATATATATATTGTAATGAACCATAATTTAAAAAAAGAAAACGCATAATTAAGCCTGTCAGAATGTCTTTGTTTCGTTATATTTGTTTTCAGATCACCAAAAAGCTGGCTGGTAGCATTGGGGACACAGCTGCATGGATGACCAACATTGACAATGAGCTCGGCCAGGTTCTGACAACAGCTGAAGGTGCAGAACTGGAGAAGCTGTGCCAGGGCATCGTCAGACGCTACCAGAATGCTGGCGAACCAGAGCCAGAGACCATCTATGTTGACCGGGATTGCTGCAGTAAGTCAGGTGGGATTTTTAAATGACTACTTTATCAAATGTGACCCTGGACCACAAAACCAGTCATAAGGGTCAAATTTATGAAATTGAGATTTAGATTTTGCTGAGATACAACTATTTGAAAATCTGGAATCTGAGGGTGCAAAAAAAAAAATCTAAATGTTGAGAAAATCGCCTTTAAAGTTGTCCAAATTAAGTCCTTAAAAATGCATATTCACTCACAAAAATAATGTTTTATATACATTTACGGTAGGAAATTTATAAAATGTCTTCATGGAATATGATCTTTATTTAATATCCTAAATATTTTTAGCATAAAAGAAATATCGATCATTTTGACCCACACAATGTATAGTTGGCTATTGCTACAAATAAAGCCTTACGACTTATGACTGATTTTGTGGTCAAGGGTCACAAATGTGCATTGCAATATTTTTTACAAAAGTTAATAGTGGTGTAAAAACAGTTCTCCTTTCCCAATTGGTGATGGAAATCAGTATTATTATTACCGTCAATGTAATGTAATTGTAATCAATTATAATGACTGAAAAGTATGATGAAATGAAATCAAATGCATGCTCTTTTTTTTTTTCTTCTTTTTCTTCCCCTCCACAGGTGCACCTGCAGTGCTAAATCTTTTTCAGCCATGGAAGTCTATTGTAAGGCTAGATATCTTCCATTTTATGCGAAGATTCAACTGTGGCCTTACTACAGAGCACCATACTCTCTATGGTACTTTTTATTCAAAACTTTCCTCCTGTATCTTTGAGTGGGATCAGAAGGATGTGAAAGAACTTAAGGCGGCCAAGAGAGGGGAGTGGAAGAGTAGCCATGGTGGACAGGCTCCCACTGAGGCACAGCTCATGGCCAGCATCAGCCCAGGTGAACTGGCAAAGCACTGTAGGCGGCGGACGCGCAGGGCTGATGAGATCCGGGTCATGATTTCAGGGCTGCTGGAATCAGTGTGGGAGCTAAGTGACACTACAGGATTTCGCCTGGTTAACCCTGACAGCATGCGCCACGTCTGGGAGATGCAACAAAAAAACCTTGAGTGCATCCAGGACCCTCCGCATGTGGAGCTGTACACAAAAACAGGGACACTCCAGAAGGGTGGCAAAGTCTTAAATGTTCTTAGGTGTGGCAGGGGGTCATCCTCGCTGGAGAGTTTTCACCGCCACCAGTGTGCCTTCATTCCTGGTAAATTCTGATTTTTACATTGCAGTCTGTTCTGTAGATTTTGAAGTTGAAAAGATTGTCATTGTGTCAAGCTTATAGAAGTGGAACCCTGGGTACTACCTGGATTTGGCTGGTTTTCTTGGAGTTTACTAACAGCTACTTGTCTCTTTATTCAATGTTACTGTTCTATAACTGTGTCATTAAATTTGTATGTCCTCAGTTTAAAATAATTGCTGACTGAAACTGTGTATTTTCATTCTTAGGATCGAGATCTAATGCCATGTACACACAAATGTACATGTTAGAGGGGGCCTCGAGGTGGAACATGAGCCGGGCAAAAGAGGCGGTATCTGTGGTGGGGGCCTCAAACCTCAGGACATTTGATGTCTGCTTGATGGCTCATTTAAACAGCATGAGCCAACGGGTCCTTGGTTGGGCTTTGATGCCAGAATTCACCCCTCCAGGAAAACCCACGGATAAGAGATCTCTCAGGGCAATGCTGAGCATTGGAGTTTTCCCCTCTCTCGCCTTTGTTTGTGTGGGTGTCCTGTCCCCATTAACAATGTTAAAAATCATCGCAGGGGAGTGCATTGCAGTGGATTACTTGTTGGCCCAGTCCAATAGGGGCAACCACTTGATTGCACACTACAATGACATGCCTGAAGTCCCCAGAGGAGCGCAAAGATGATAGTGAAATTGACACAACTGTGTCGTGAAGGCCCAGGTGACCAGTCAGGTGGGTAACGCTGGACCCAAATTCCCTGAAGAGGTCAGTGAGGAAGAAGAGAATGACATTGCAAGTTTTAGCACATCAGGTCAGGTAATGTTGCTATCCTGTACTTTAAAAAAAAATACCTGGTGACGTGCAAAATACCTATTGGAAGGTGGTTGGCATTTTTTTCTCAATTTTCAGAGTACACCGTGTGATTACAGAGGTGTCTTGCGCTGGGACGCAGCTGATGCCCTGTCAGTCTACCTGGTTGGCCTACATCGAACGATCACTACCTTGTCATCACAAGAGGAAGCCAACATAGTCCAGCTGTACATGCCTCCAGGACAGCAGGCAGTAGAGAGATAATTTAACTATTTGGATCTGCACAAGTTTACAACCTTGTATACTGTCCAGATTATATCATCCTCCTTTTCCATAGACTGTTCATGACTCATGGGCAGGCTGCCCAGAACCCTGAAGTCTACAGGGTCTGGGAATTTGTTTGCCCACGGCTTTTGAAAGAGTTTCAGCAAGAACGGAACAGGCCCATGGACACAGTAGGAAAAATTCTGCCAATTCCACAATCTACTGTGGTGGTATAGAGCCACTTAAAACAGCTGCTGGAGTCCAGCAGAGCGGTTCTAGGACAGGCTAACCTGGACTACGGTCTCCTCGTGGTGAGTCTTCTTTTATGTAATACTTTAAATTTCCATTAAAATTGCTAACTTCAGATGAAGAATGTTTCTCTTGCAGACTACTAAGACAGAAAGGTGTGGACAGAAATGCTGCTGCAGGGTACTGCACTGCCCAAACAATTATTTGGCAAAGGAGTCACTTCCTGAAGTGTGCACACTCCCAGTCGCTCCTGCACAGCAAGGGCACGAGACCATGGCCTTCATTCACAAGTGAATCTCCAACAGGTGCCCACCCCTCATCCTGGATCTTACTCGGCATTTCCCAAATACCCACCAGCACCACACTTTGCATTTCCCCCTCTTGGGTCCTACCCACCCTTTTCCCAGCTATCCACCAGGTCTACCAGTGCCTCAGTCAACCCAGTTTATGCCCCCAACCCAATTCCATCCCTCTCCCCATTTCATTTTGTTCCAAACATTGCACATATGATAAGGAAAATGTAAATTTAAATACAGAAATGTATTGCCATTTTGCATACTACATTTCAAATTGAAAATTGATACCCATATGCATCCATACACACCTGCATGTACTAAAGTATTTAGCAAAGAGACATCACAGTGCTGAAGAGCGCACAGGTGTTTGGCCAATCATCAGCCTAAGCACAGGTTCTACATTTCAGCATAATGTTAACCCCAAAACGCAGACCTACCCTAAAATAATAGAACATCCAATACTTACAGATCTCCCCCTATATTAATGAGCAAAACACATGAAACAACTCTGAATTTTAACATTTACTCTCCTTTAACAGTCAGAAGCAAAGCATGCTGGGAACTAGAAATCTGTGTGTGTATATACTGTGTGTACATGCATGTTCCCATGTAAATGTGAATATATGTACCCAATAAAGCATAAAACTCACAATACTTGATCACAAACACGAGAAATGTATCTATAGAAAGCTTGAAATGTCTACAAACCCATTCAAATGGAAAATAACTCTTCTCAGATCATGTAATCCGTGTGAAACATGCACTACTGCGGAGATGACGAGTCAGCATCGTTGTGTAGCCGAAAAACACAGAAAACAATAAACGATTAAAATATTTATACAGTCGCCTTCGACACACTCAATCATAACTTTTCCCGGGGCGCTGTGGAAATCTTTATGCTTGCACTCGAGCGCTGATTAGTAAATGACTGATTAGCAATTAAAAGCTTGGTTATTATGATTTATGGCTTATTAGTGTAAACGTGTGATTAGTCGACTCATGGCTTATAAGAACTACAAAAATCTTTAGTCGGGGGCAGCCCAAGAAAATAGACAGAATATAGAAAACTGTAATAATGAAACTTATTTTAAATTGACCACGCCATGGACTGCTTTTGTTGCTATCATCAGCCAGATGAGATTTCAGAATCAGGACCTGCAGATTGTAAGACAGCTTCTTCCCAAAGGCAATCAGACGCCTTAACTCCAACCAATAACACCACACTCGGCACATCCCACCAACCATGCACAGCACTTTATCCTTTACACTGGACTCTGACTCAGCATTATTCTGCACCCATTAGCACTAGCGCATACCGTACAGCACCGCTCACCACACCATTGACCCCCATTTTAAAACCCTGCCATTCCTGACCCCAGAGGAGAGACATGAAACCTATGACAGAGTGGTTGCTGAGGTTACAACCCCAATAAATGGCAGAATATATTCTAACCCACTTAAGAAACACCATTGCTCTTCTAACATTGTAGTAATAATAGACACCTTTATTCCTGCATAAAGATTTATTAATCATTTAGTATCTCCCTCTGTGTGTCTATTCCACAGGAAGAAATGAGGCAACAGACCATCTCTGAGGAAGCTGAAGTGAAAGTGACGTGAAGGCCACGTATGGTAACCCACACTCAGAATTTGTCCTCTGCATTTAACCCATTCATGTTAATGCACACACATTAGGAGCAGAAAGCAGCGAACACACACACACACAGCAAACCTCATTTGCTGGCATCGAGTGTGGAAGAAAGCGCTATTGATTCATTCCCTCACCCATATTCTCCTGCCGGTGTAGAGAATCGAACCTGTGACCTTCAGGTTACAAGTCTGACTGTCTAACCATTAGGCAACAACTGCCAATGTGATCAAAGTTTTCCTTTGGGGACATTTCCAGTTGGAAAAAAAGGTAAATCGCAACGTGTTATCTCAATACTTAGCATATCACAATGTTTAAAATCGCAATATAGCATTCTCTGGCCTCCCTCATTTCCCCCATGTGCTCCTTTGATTGGTTAGTCATCTATTCAACTGTTTAATTATTGTTTGTCATCCCAGGTAAATTGTTTTACATTGTTCTTACTGATATAAGGTATATTTCTTCTAAAGCCTTACCTGTGATTTAGTTTTTTCTCAGCAAGAATGTTCTTTTAAAAGCTTTGTTATACTGCCAAAGCCTCAACCTTTCATTACTCAGCATCACAATAAACAACTAAGTTTTAATTCTAATGTTATTTTAACAATAGTTACACAGTGACAGAAATTAAAACATCAAATGAAAATGAGAAGAATGTAAGGAATAAGCTACTAAATGATTTGTGTGCCAATTAACAGAAATGTCTTAAAACTTGCCTGACCTGTCCAAAAAAATAAATAAAGATGATAAAAATGCAAAAATTAAACAGAATTTCAGCAATTTTACAAAAAATAACAGCAATACCATATAAAAGATAGGGTAAAATTAGATTTGCTCACTCACGGTTGAGAACAAGGAGCAGTATGATGCAAAGAACAGCCGTAATCAACAACACACCAGTTGACACCATTATTGTTCCATGGCCACCCAACTGTTCTCTTAAAGTCATCAAACAGTCATTTACCACACTGTGACCTTTTATAAAGGACAAGACATTAAGCCAAAAATATAGTAAATTGAATACATGGATTAGATTCACTGCAACATTTTAAAGGTGCTTAAATCTATACATATTACTGGTGCGTTATAAAATACCATATTTATTCCAAGAATATCCTACATTAAATATCCCAAAATGATTGAGAGTCTAAGTATGCACACTTACCTGCAGCTGGCTTTTTAGTAGGTTCAAGGTATATGTCTATTTTGAAATTTCCTTTGTTTTCCTCATTTTCTTCATCAGGCTCAAAAACTGGGTTGCAGAAAACATTCTATGAAAGTTAAAACAAAGGATTAGTTTAGAACCAGAACTGAATGTTGAATAAATAATAAATAAATACGACCATGGCTACTACTTCTTACAAAAGTAATAATTTACCTCATATGCACCTCGGCTCTCAGTTGAAATGTCCATCATCTTTGAGTTTTGCGAAACCATTTATATACGTTTAGTTATCGGAAATCTTGAGGTAGGCTGTTAATTCAGTCCATCTGCTTGTGATAATGAGTGGAATTATCCATAAAAGACAAAACCGGGACATGTATTAAAATGTAAAAAAAAAATTGTTTAAAAATCCATTGAGTGTGCGCACAGAATAAATTGTTTTTTAATTTACCAAATCAATTTATTTTTGTTTCTTTGTAATGCTGTAATATTATGGTCCAACATCTTGTGTCGTGGAAAGAAAGTGGCTGGTATTCAGAAATTTCTTCCCAAATATTCCTTAAGCCAAGTCAGCTGAGAGGATTGAGCTCCGTAATAATCCTGTTTTCTACACACATGCCCAATCACACCCACCCAAAAAATGTCCCCAAATTATCAAAAAATAAATCTATTTTACTATCCATGTGGGGAAGTTTGGTCCTCACAACAAATGGTTTACCAGACCTTGTTTACATAGTTATCTATACGGGAACATCCCTTAGACTTCTATTGTTTATAATTACACTAAGGTATAAATACTATAATCTAATCCTGTCTCTCTGCGCCCTCTGTCAGCTCTGTTACAGCGACAGAGACCTTTCATGATCTCTCGGTGTTCCCCGTCGTGACCATGGAGGCAGTCTTTGAACTCTCTGTGCCCCTTTTCAGGGTCACAGAGGCCACCCCCAAAATTTGTGTGCTCCCAGATCTGCCGGCTCCATCTTGGTGGTCTCCAGTTCCCCATGGCTCCCTGTTCTGCCTCAGTTTCCAGACCCACATTCACCTCAAGCGCCTGGTCCTCCATCCCTCCCCCTGGTTTGTCTATGCTCCACCATAATGAGCCGGCGTTCTGACGGAGAACCTGGAAGCGTGGGGTAGTCGTGGCCTAATGGTGAGGGAGTCTGCTTATAACCTGAAGGTTGCTGGTTCGATTCCCACGCCAGCAGGAATTGAAGGTGGGGATTGTGAATGAACAGCACTCTCTCCACCTTCAATACCATGACTAAAGTGACCTTGAGCAAGACACCTGACCCCTAATTGCTCCACTTGTAAGTCGCTTTGGATAAAAGCATCTGCTAAATGAATAAATGTAAATGGAAGCGCTGGACATAAACAGCGTATGAGAATGACACAGAAGAGATTGTTGAATGAAGTCATTATTTTTCTTTTGTTTTTTTTCCCGCACAAAAAGTATTTTGGTCTCTTCATCACATTCAGGTTGAACCACTGCAGTCACGACAACCGTTTTAACGTCTTTAGTTCCTTTCTGGACTTTAACAGTGTTGATTATATTGCAGTATATGAACGAGTCATAAAGTCCTTTCGGATTTCATCATATCTTCCTTCTTATTTATGTAAAGCACTTAATTGCCATTGTGTATGAAATTAGGTTCATAAATAAACTTGCCTTGCCATAAAACTAAAAATATAAACAACCACATCATGTTGATATCTTCATTTGTGTTCTGAAGATGAACGAAGGTCTTACAGGTGTGGAACGGCATGAGGGAGAGGAATTAATGACTGAATTATCATTTTTGAGTGAACTAACGAACACTTTAACTGCACAATTACTAGGAATGTGCAGCTTGGATATTATGCAATTTGCACACATACAAAATTTGTGAAAAAAGACATTTTTTTTCCAAGATGTTTCCAATTCTGACTTTGAACCAATGCTGTAGAATGGCTCATATTTAGTGCTTACAGTATTCCCTTAGTTCTTTGGCGGTCGTTGGATGTGTGTGTTTGGAGTTTATATTGCTTCAGTTACTCGTGTTCTCCATGTTCCCTTGTTTTGGTTTGGTATTGTTTTCATTAAACTACTCCTGCACTTAAATCCACCGTTTCGCTTCGCCATCCTTTCTCCCCTGTATAATAGCATACATTACAGTACTACTTGAACAATTTTAACAATATTAAAGTGAAATACTGATCATGCAAAATCAATATAAAGTTACTGATGGGATTTCTAGAAGTGTTTTGTGTTGAGCACCGTCTGCAGTGGTGTATAAAGTACTTGAAAGCCAGACTTGAGTAAAAGTATAGATATCTTACCAGAAAATGACTGGTAGAAGTAAAACTCGCTGTTTAGAATATTACCCGAGTAAAAGTTATAAAGTATGTGATTTTTTTGTACTTAAGTATGTTGATATTAAACATACTGAAGTACTGAAAGTAAAAGTACAAGTAGATGTAAAATACAAAAGGAGCAGAAAACATTATTAAAAAATGGTTTTCAGATTGTACAGTTTGAGCAGCAAGATTGTGTTCAGTTTTAACGCTTACAAGGCAAAATGTTTATTGTAAGTTTTAAATACAAAAAATACTAATATATTCATTATATCTATTGGTCACCCTTTACACTTTTACAAATATTTAATGAATGAGAAGGATTTTGAAGAGCTTGTGACAAAACCTAGTAACTCCACTGGATCCTCAAGTTGTCAGTCAAACTTTCTCTGCTTCTTTACAATGCAAAGGTAAATAAAGATCAGATGTTTGGAAAAAAAATGTAGTGTTTTCTTTGCTCAAGGAACACTATAAAATGTTTTATGTATTTGTGTATCACAAATTTCAGGTCTAAACAACTACATTCTTGCCTAATAAAGCTCTTAAAACTACAGTTTGTGAAACACAAGTGTACTATTCGCAAAAGTTACGGTGGATTTGCTCTGCTGCCATGACAGTCACTTCAAGTGGAGCGAAATAAACGGTGACAAGGTAGGAGTGGTGTTATCATTAAAATATTGCACGGCTATCAGCCAATCAGATTTGAGAACCAGAAAGAATTGGGCTGCGTTCAGCCCTGACAAAACATTGCAAAAGGTTTTTTTTAAACAGAAACGGTGATGCACTGAACACCCTGTTCTGATGACGCAAGAAGGACATTCTTTGTTCTTTTTGAAGAATTTTCCGAGCCTGATGAAATCGGTATAAATACGCTTTTAATACTGCAAAATACGCTTGATGTTACAGTCACTGCCCTTGCTGTCGAGAATAAAAGAGAACATCCCAATCGAGTGAAGGGATTTGTGGAAATTGTGGTTCCTAAATATTGTGATCCAACATTTGCCTCGCATTGGTAATCAATTCTAATTTAAATTATTACTTACTTTAATATCTTGTATTTTCTTTCTCATTTATGTAAAGCACTTGCCATTGTGTATGAAATTAGGTTCATAAATAAACTTGCCTTGCCATAAAACTAAAAATATAAACAACCACATCATGTCGATATGCTATATTTTTACTGTAAATAATACAATAATAATATCTTCATTTGTTGCGTATACCGAGCTGCAGCGGAAACTTTTGTAAATGACTACTTTGACCCATTGTGTGAGCCATCTCTTTAACACCGTGTGGTTTATATACATGTTGCTGCTGATTGGCTGACATTTCTGACACCCAAAAAACAAGAGAAAACGCGTCTCAAACCCCGTTGCACACCGTTTCCAGGAAACTTGTAGTTCAACCTGGAAACCGTAGCAAGGTGCTGCGCACAAGTTTGAGGTTGAACGTGTCCCTGTTGTATAAATATATATATTTATTAAATTCCTTATTTTATACAAGGTTAGGACTTGCTGTTTAGATATTTGCATATTCTAGAATACATGTATATTGTGCACATTGTGTTCATTTAATGTGTGGTGCTTTTGACAGTGTTAGAAATTGAAATTCTCAATCTCCTGATTAAGGTGGCCATAGAGAATCTGCTCAAATTGGGTTGTACTCTTTGTCCTGCTTGTCTTTCTATGAACAACAACATGGTCTATCAAAGTTGCCAAAATTTCATCTTTTATCATGAAATTACTTTTTTTTTTCTTTTTTTTTTAATCCATTTGAAAACATTTTTATTTCAGAAATTCTGTTCCTTGGGACAGAAATTAAACACTTCGCCTTTAAATTGATTACTTTATAGTGTTTCCCAGAATTGCATTAAAAATGTTAATGTTTAATCACTCCTCAAATACACGTTACCAAGGTTCATATTGGTATTTCACCCATATCTGAGAGTTAAAAGGAGCTAGCACTGATCGTGTCAGTCATGCACTACGCTACTACATGTATCATCACTTTATTCTTGTACATCTCTGTATCTGAAGGTAAGAGCATTTTTCATGCAAAGTATGAGAATGATAATGTGTTCATCCATGTCAGAAATATAAAGAAGGCCTGTAGCTGAAACATCATTTGTCATTTGTCATTTTGTGGCCGTTATTGGCCCAGTTTCACAGACAGGGCTTAAACTAAGTCAGGATTAGGCCTTACTTCATTTAGGGCATTTAAGTAACTTTTATACGGGTCATGTTTATACAAACATGCATTTTAGTCTAGGACTAGCTTACGCCTTGTCTGTGAAACCGAGGGTTAATGTATTAAGAAGTATTTATGCAAGAAATTCCCAGAGGTTTTTTTTTTTCTTTTCTTCGGATTATGTACAAACTCAATTAACAATTTGTTTGGCTGGCATAACTTACATAATTATGAAATGATGCACAAGTGGAAAGATGCAAACGTGGTTTAAAACATGAACGTCAGTGTTTTCCTGTCCTGTGTTAGCGGAGTACTCTTAGGGCAGGGACGTACCAAACCGATGACAAAAAACTAGCACCGATAAAAGCCGACTGTGTTGTCGCCATGTGTTTTGATAGACTTAGAAATGTTGGATTATCAGATAATGTAGTTCTGTGGCTAAATACTTATTTAAAGGGGAAAAAAATCCAGTGTGTACAGACTGTAGGTATTCAGTCAAATTTAATGGAGGTTGTGCGGAGTACCCCAAGGATCCGTGCTGGGGCTGGTATTATTTACATATACATATTACACACATATATATATATATATATATATATATATATATATATATATATATATATATATATATATATATATATATATATATATATATATATATATTATATACAGTCTTGATTTGAATAGGTTTCATTGTTATGTGGATGACTGATATTTAATGTTCGACCCTTTCTAAGCAGCAATATTTGGTCTGTTCACAATCTGCCATGAAGGTTGTGTGCTTTGAAGCCATTTTAAATATTGTAAAAACAAAATATATATTATTTTCAAATTCTAAAACTTTATTAGATAGCTCCACTGCTCTTCGCACTTCTCAAGGGTATTTGATCGCATACGTTTCGGAGTACAAATAATAATTGATGATCCATTATACATTTTAGTTTGTACATTTAATTATTTGAAACAAAAACTAAAGAAAAAGTTAGGGTTTCAATTTAGTTTAATGCAAGGAAGAAACTTACACATAATTATGTAATGCATAAAAAGAGTTTAACTATTCGAAGGGAAATGCATTGCTATTGATATATAAAGCTATATTGTGTCATTTACCTTCATATCTGTTGTTTTATAGAACAGAAATTGGTTGGAAACCATTTATTATGTTCTAAAACCTGGTATAATCTTTATATCCCTCCTGATAGAACTAAACTTGGTAAAACTGCCTTTAAATATGCCGTCGGACTGGAACTTTCTTCAAACGAAACTGAGGCTTCATAACTTGGTGTGTTCAAGTCATTTTAAAACTGTTATACATGATTTAGAGAATGAATTAATGGTGTGCAAAAGGTTGTATGTTTGTTATTTGTTTTTATTTATGTATATGTAAACTTATCTGTGCCAGGACACTCCTGTAAAAGAGACTCTCAGTGAGGTTTTCTCCTGGTGAAATAAAGGTGAAAAATAAAGTAAAATAAGATAAAAACACACGATAAATACACACAGGCAATAACAAAAGTACATTGACTGTTGTGTTTTGGTCTTTGATTTTGCACTGTCCATTTCTTTTCCTCCCTTTATTCAATCTTCCTATCCCGTTTGGCTTAAACTATCGAATGCAAAAAAAATGTAGACCAAATGACTAACAAACCCAAAAACTAAAAAGTGGGTGCCAACTGCTTCTAACCTAGTGTACCTATTCTGAAATCCTAAGTGTGTATCTATGTCACGTGATTACTTACCCAGCCTTCCTGGAATCACAGACTTTCCCCTTGGATCAGCATGCTGACGATCCAATTTTGTTTTCATCTCTAATAAATATAGGAAAAAGCAAGCAGCAATGTGCCATCCACTTCCTCCTTTCATTTTTTACCTTCCTCGCTGGTGTATGAACACGTTGGTGTCCGGAAGTGTTGCACAGACGATGAAGAAGTTCAAAACACAATTTTAATAGTAACCCAACAAAAGGAAGTTGCAAAAACTCTAACACAAATGCTTATGAAACCCGGGAAGAGGAGGAAAATAGCTTGAGTAACAACTCATATATTAAGTATGCTGACACAGGAGGTAATTAATGTAACACAGCTGAACTAAATAATCTAATGACATTATCCACTTAAGCCGGAAGTGTCTTGGACTCTGACTAAACCTGAGCGAGTTCGTGAAGCCCCACAAGACCCGTATGTACAAAATATCCCGATGCGGCATTTATGTCACGTTTTGGCTCGTAACTTCATGAAACATACACTGATTGTGGAAAATCGATATATCATTATTTACAGCAGATTCTCGCGATTAAAATGAGTCCAACGTCTGCATAATCCAATGAAGCGATCACGAGATATTGATCACGCAATTAGGACACATAAAACCCCTCAGGTGCACAGCTGCTAACTAAAGCTAAAATATAGCATCTTATCTTATAACTTAAAGAAACATGCAAAGATTGTAGAAAATTACACATAATTACTTACAGTGGATGCTCCCGATTGAAATGAGTCCAACATCAACAAAATCCCATTGTTGATCACGAGTTACTCCACGTGAAAGTGCGATTTTAAAAAATACCCACTAGGGGGCGACAAGGGCTAAACAAAAAAAACTACCTTGGTTCCAAATGCTGAAACTTTTGATTTCTTTATGTGATCATCACAAAATTTGATCCAGATACAGTTCGCATATAGAGGAATGTATACAGAATTGTCCTCCTACCTTATTTCCTTATTGCATATTAAATATGAAATATATGTAAAATTTCCTTTGAGCAAACTTTTCATTTTTTTGTCTTTTTCAGCAGTTTCTCAGCATGAGAATGTCCAAATTTTATTTAAAAATGTAAACTATTTTCTTTCAAACGATACCAACCTTTTGACTCTCCTTGCTTAAAAATGCGAACACCAAAATTTTATGCAGATACAGATCACATGTCACGGAACATCACAAAAAAAGAATGATCCTGTTGCCTTATTCCCTTCCTCTTAAATTCCATTTTAAATTAGAAAGATATGTACATTTTCCCTTTTTTCCACTTTTTTTGGCTGTTTATTTGCAGTTTTTCAGCATGAGAATATCCTCTTTTTTAATTTAAAAGGATACCAACCTTTTGACTCTCCTTGCTATAGTTTTGGAGTTAGGAGTCTTTACTTTTTTGTATGTCACTCAGAAAAAAACCTCTGAAAATACCCTTAGTAACCATGACAACACAAGAGAAGCAGGAAAATCAAACAAAGGTGACTAATGAACACTACAATGAAAACTAAACTAAGAACAAACACAACTGAATATTTGCATCAGTTACAACTTTGCTGATTCTCATTTCTAATATTGTGCATTCACATTTTAATGCATTCCTCCCTTTCTTCCTCTCTGTTGTGCTCGACAAAGATCGTGTTTAAGAGAGGGGTATTCTGAAATGTGTTTCATTACTCTAAAGACCCAAACCTGACAGTGTCCTGGTATAGGGGACACTTGCCTTTTTCCCCTATCACATTTCTTAATCACCAAAAATTATGTATCATTCAAAATCTTAAGCCCTCAAAATTCATCCTGTGGAAATGGTTTTGAAATTGGACATTGTGACACCAAGGAAACTTTAAATCCTTTTAGCTGCTATTTTTCTATCAATTTTAGAGTCCAGAAAATTTTGTCAAATATGTATTTGGCATTAAACGTTTAGCTCATTTGCTTTACAGTAAACAAACTTGTATAACTTTTTTGAAAACTTGAATCTGTGAGACCAACCTTAGGTCTGTATCTCAAAGTATTCATGAATTAGAGTCATTTAAGTTCAGATCTACACTCAAGAGACCAACTAAGAGCAGAAAACCATATTAAGCTGGTTTAAGCTTTTATAAAATATACTTTCATACCCAGCAGAAACTTCAAAATAATTTCTATACTAGCCAGCATTGGGTTATCAGCAGTTTAAAGTATTAGAGAAGAGAAATGCAGTATGTATGTGCAGTATGCAGTATGCAATATGTAACTACTAACATCAGCTTTGAGACACAGAGACCACTTTTTTTCATACAAGTAATGCTGTAAATTTCAGATCTGAAATGTAAAGGTTAACAATATTCAATATTTCTCTGTTTCAGTGCAATCAGGATATGATTATGAGTATGATTTAGAGATTGAGACCAAAAACTGCACCACATCTGAATCCATCATCGGAGGTACGGTGGAGTATTCAAATGGCGGTGTTGTGGGTAGTCGGATCATTTATCACTGCAGGGATGGATTTGAACCTTATCCAATCAGCCAAAAAGTCTGCAGCTCTGATGGAGTATGGGAGCCTAAGGTATCCAGAGTCAAATGTGAAGGTAAACTTTAAAGAGCAAACATATTTATTTACTATATCCCATATAAGTAAAGTATTGGATACCAATACAGGCTTGATGAAATGTGTATGGGCTAGCACCAACTTTTTCCCAAATGACAACAAACTTTATGTTAGAATTACCAGCCGAAGTCCCTGCCATAGCCACAAGAGGGCACTCTACCGTGGAACGGTTATTTTCACCGGACTCCATTTCCCATAATTCACACACATACACTCCCACCTCAGTCACTCTTCACTACATTTGGCAGAAGCCTTCACACCTGGACTGATTGCACTCTCACCTGATCCATATCACTTCTCACTATTTAAGCTCCACACACACTCACACAGTCGCAAAGTCTTGATTTGGTAATTCTGAGCATTTATTCCCGTGTCTTGTTTTCCTGGTCCTGTTTTCTGTCTGTCTGTTCCGGTTACTGATTGTTCGCTGCCTACCTCGTTGGATTTACTGCTCTGATCACTGGATTGTTGTTTGCTTGCTGACTGCCTCGACCTGTTGACATTGTTGTCTCTCTGTTTGCAAAGTATAGTAGCTTCTGGAAAAACGTTGAACAATTTATTATATAAATTCTTAATTATGGTGCAAATAATCTTTTATCATCAATAATCACTTAAATTCCTTAATTGCTGTGGCCAGAGAGCAAGGAACATCAGCCTCATTTGTATTGTAAACTTGAAACTAAAATGTAACATGCAACCTACAGCATAATCAAGCCAACAATGACTTGACTATATTGTAGACTTAGATACTATTTACCTTCAATAAAAAACTTTTTTTCAGTTCTATTTTCATATTGCACTGAACTAAAACATTAGCTTCCACTGTCATCTAATTCTAGGATTACTATGAATTGAATCTATTTTAGAAACCAGTGATTATGGAGATTATGAGGAACCACAGAAGAACTGCTCTTTGGAAGTGTCCATAAAGGGAGGTAGCGTGTCCTACTCCAATGAGGGTTTGGAGGGAAGCGTGCTGACCTATCACTGCAAGGAAGGGCAATACCCTTTTCCGGCAACGCAAAGAGTCTGTGACAGAGATGGCCAATGGTCAGCCATGAGACTCCCAAATGGAAAGAGAACACTCAATGCTGCATGCAAGGGTACCTTCTTCTTATATACACATACACACATAACCCATCCTTTTTAACACTCTGTGTAAAAACAAAGTTTTTTATGATGTATTTTAATTGGGGGTTTGCGTCACTAATGCTGTAACACTGGGGTATAAAACCAAGCTCCAAAGCATAGGATCAGAAACATATCAGTCCAACTCATGTGCAATAGTCATTAATTAAATAATGACTTTGTCCAATCAATAATACTGACAAATTTACAAATATAAATGTTATACCATAAGTGCACCGGAAGGCCTGCTGCTTTTTGGATAGTTTGTGCTTGCTGTTACTTTAGAAGTGATGATTGGCCTTAAGTGATGACCTCTGCTGTTAATGAACACGAGTCTACTGAAGGTCTACTGAAACTTGCTCGGCCATTAGTGTCATCACCTAATTGATTACTTAACTGCCTGGATAATTAACATTACAAAGAGTAGATCCAGTGATGGTTTTTAACTCCTGCAGGTGAGACTCATATTTACAGTGGTGTGAAAAAGTGTTTGCCCCTTTCCTGATTTCTTATTTTTTTTTGCATGTTTGTCACACTTAGACATTTCAGATCATCAAACAAATTTGAATATTAGTCAAAGATAACACAAGTAAACACAAAATGCAGTTTTTAAATGAAGGTTGTTATTATTAAGGGAAAATAAAATCCAAACCTACATGGCCCTGTGTGAAATACTGTTTGCCCCACCTGTTAAAACATAACTTAACTGAGGTTTTTCACGCCTGAGTTCAATTTCTCTTGCCACACCTGTTCTCAATCAAGAAATCACTTAAATAGGACCTGCCTGACAAAGTGAAGTACACCAAAAGATCTTCAAAAGCTAGACATCATGCCGAGATCCAAGGAAATTCAGGAACAAATGAGAAAGTAATTGAGATCTATCAGTCTGGAAAATGTTATAAAGCCATTTCTAAAGCTTTGAGACTCCAGCGAGCCACAGTGAGAGCCATTATCCACAAATGGAGAAAAACATGGATCAGTGGTGAACCTTCACAGGAGTGGCCAGCCGACCAGAATTACCCCATGAGTGCAGCGACGACTCATCCAAGAGGTCACAAAAGACCCACAACAACATCCAAAGAACTGCAGGGCTTGTTTGTATCAGTGAAGGTCAGAGTTCATGACTCCACCATGAGAAAGAGAATGGGCAGAAATGGCCTGCATCGCAGAGTTCAAGACGAAAACCACTGCTGAGCAAAAACAACATTAAGGCTTTTCTCATTTTTGACAGAAAACATCTTGATGATCCCCAAGACTTTTGGGAAAATATGCAGTGGACTGACGAGACAAAAGTTGAACTTTTTGGAAGGTGTGTTTCCCATTACATCTGGCGTAAAAGTAACAGCATTTCAGAAAAAGAACATCATACCAACAGTAAAATATTGTGCTGGTAGTGTGATGGTCTGGGGATGTTTTGCTGCGTCAGGACCTGGAAGACTTGCTGTGATAAATGGAACCATGAATTCTGAAAACTTGGGATCTGCAGCAGGACATGAAGAAATGGCTGAAGAAAAACAAAATTAAGTCTTTGGAGTGGCCTATTCAAAGGCAGGTGCTTGATTGCAGTTGTTGCTGCTAAGGGTGGCCCAACCAGTTATTAGGTACATTTTCACACAGGGCCATGTAGGTTTGCCTTTTGTTTTCCCTTAATAACAACCTTCATTTAAAAACTGCATTTTGTGCTTACTTGAGTTATCTTTGACTAATATTTAAATTTGTTTAATGATCTGAAACATTTAAGTGTGATCATGCAAAAAAAATAAGAAATCAGGAAGGGGAAATCACTTTTTCACACCACAGTATACCATGGGTGTTCATTCAACACAGCTGATTTTGCTGTACATGAATCCTGAAAACCCAAGATTAATTCCTCACCCAAGATAAAGATTGAACAGTGTGAAAAAAAGTTAACCTGAGATTCTGTTAAACCAGGGTTAACAATTTTAAGCATGAAAAGCCTTTCAGACTGCTTGTTTGGCTTCCACTTTAACTACTCATATTTCTGTCTCACTTTTAGAGATTCTTTGCCCTGCTCAACTTCAGCTCGACAACGGACAGTTCTGGCCGAGGAAACAGTGGTTCAAGTTTGGAGAGAAACAGACCTTTTCATGTCTTGAAGGATTTGATTTGATTGGATCTGCTGAGCGGAACTGCACTCAGTGGGGTGGATGGACTGGAGCAACACCAGTGTGTGATGACCATTGTAAGCATTTATATTCCTTTGGATCCAAACATATGCAGGACATGCAAATCAAGTTGCATGTTTACAATAATTTTTTTATCATTTACTCTTATTCCAAACATTAAATGGTAGCTTTTGTGCTCATTTACAGGTGTATAATTTTGTTAAGAGGGCCTACTAAAATAGTTTTACTTCATTTAATGTTCAGTTTTTTTGTTTTTTTTTCTTAAACTCCTGGTCTTATAACTACATTTGTTTGAGGGTGAGCCAAAGTTGTAGCACGTGGACATTATGCAAATGTATTCTATGGTAATGTAGACGGAAATAATGGCAGGACTACAAATGAGGCGTTTGAGCTGGTGTTTTCTCTGTTTAAGATTCAGGGCCATTTACACGACATCAAACGGTGTAAACGGTGACGTCATGGCGTATGCGTATTACGCGTTGAGTCTGTAGGCACGTAGTGTTTCTTTACCAAGTGGCAACGGCAACTAGTGAATGGCATACATAATACAGCGCTTTCAGTATTTAGATAGTTTTGACAACATTGTCAATGTTCCATTTTTGTACATCGCTGTCCTGTAAACGCACCCTCACTCTCTTTGGCGTGGACTTTGTGCTTTGTGACTCTGTATATTGTTTACATGCACAAACTGCTATATTACTCACTAAAAGAAAAGTAGAATGAAACAAGAATAGTAGGTCTCATTTGTGGTTTTTCATCCTTATTGAACAATGCATCCATATTATAGTGTATATAAATAATAAATGTATGTATCATGTGTTTCTTGTTCCAGCTGAGGACTGCAAAAACCCAGGGTCCCCTCCAGGGGCCTTACGTTCTGGGGAACGCTTCCGTATTGGAGACCGAGTGCGGTATCTGTGTCAGTTAGGTCTGGATATGCTTGGCCCATCTGAAAGAAAATGTTTGGATTCAAGAGAATGGAGTGGGACAGAACCACGCTGCTACGGTCAGTCAAAGAAACCAACGTTTTATTTACACAATGTAGTGGGACTGATTCAGTGTACACATATTAATCATTTGTTATTATTTATTTATTTATTTTAGCCCAATACTCATTTGATCAACCTGCTGTTGTTGCTCAGGCCTTAGGAGGATCTCTTACTGCGGTTATGGATGTGTCACACCCTAACTTCAAAAAGAAAGGTGAAAAGAGACATGTTTGAAAACATAATTTTCTTGTACACAAGTAACGAACATTAACCTTTGAATTGATTTATTGCACAATCACTAGGACAATATTTGGGTAGGACTGTCAGGGTTGAAGAAGGTCGGCTGAATGTCTTCATCTTATTGGACACATCAGGAAGCATTTCAAATGAGAGTTTTAAGCAAGCAAAAACTGCCATTACTCAGCTTGTCCGTAAGGTTTGTATTTGTAAAATTTTATTTTTGCAAACTGTACAATTACAAAAAGCTGTCAATTAAACGTGTTAATATACTTATTTAAAATAACAATTTAAACTCATTTAATAGGAATGTGTTCTCTAAAACAGCTAGATGTGAATGGACAATAACCCTGGGGCCATACCATAATGGTAGTTGAACAAACTAAGGGTTACGGATTAGTTTTGAGATTACTAAACTCAGGCTTTATGCTGTCTCCACATGCTATCAGAATTATCCTAGAGTTTCCTAGACAAGAATTGGACATAAATGCCCTCTCAAGTTGTATTTACTACTGGGAAACTCTCAAGTCGCATTTACTACTGGGAAACTCTCAAAACGTATTTACAACTGGGAAACTCTCAAGTCTTATCTAAAGTCGTATTTACTTCTGGGAAACTCTCAAGACGTATTTACAACTGGGAAACTCTCAAGTCGTATCTAAAGTCGTATTTACAACTGGGAAACTCTCAAGACGTATCTACAACTGGGAAACTCTCAAGTCGTATCTAAAGTCGTATTTACAACTGGGAAACTCTCAAGACGTATTTACAACTGGGAAACTCTCAAGTCGTATCTAAAGTCGTATTTACAACTGGGAAACTCTCAAGTCATATCTAAAGTCGTATTTACTACTGGGAAACTCTCAAGTCGTATTTACAACTGGGAAACTCTCAAGTCGTATCTAAAGTCGT
Source organism: Zacco platypus (assembly GCA_038088235.1). Lineage (NCBI taxonomy): Eukaryota > Metazoa > Chordata > Actinopteri > Cypriniformes > Xenocyprididae > Zacco > Zacco platypus. The sequence continues at coordinate 4,880,112 of CM076076.1, read as the reverse complement.
ATTTACTACTGGGAATCTCTCAAGTCGTATCTCAAGTCGTATTTACAACTGAGAAACTCTCAAGACGTATTTACAACTGGGAAACTCTCAAGCCGTATCCCAAGTCATATTTACTACTGGGAAACTCTCAAGACGTATTTACAACTGGGAAACTCTCAAGCCGTATCTCAAGTCGTATTTACTACTGGGAAACTCTCAAAACGTATTTACAACTGGGAAACTCTCAAGTCATATCTAAAGTCGTATTTACAACTGGGAAACTCTCAAGACGTATTTACAACTGGGAAACTCTCAAGTCGTATCTAAAGTCGTATTTACTACTGGGAAACTCTCAAGATGTATTTACAACTGGGAATCTCTCAAGTCGTATCTCAAGTCGTATTTACAACTGGGAAACTCTCAAGTCGTATCTAAAGTCGTATTTACTACTGGGAAACTCTCAAGACGTATTTACAACTGGGAAACTCTCAAGTCGTTTCTAAAGTCGTATTTACAACTGGGAAACTCTCAAGTCGTTTCTAAAGTCGTATTTACTACTGGGAAACTCTCAAGATGTATTTACAACTAGGAATCTCTCAAGTCGTATCTCAAGTCGTATTTACAACTGGGAAACTCTCAAAACATATTTACAACTGGGAAACTCTCAAAACATATTTACAACTGGGAAACTCTCAAGTCGTATTTACAACTAGGAATCTCTCAAGTCGTATCTCAAGTCGTATTTACGACTGGGAAACTCTCAAAACGTATTTACAACTGGGAAACTCTCAAAACATATTTACAACTGGGAAACTCTCAAAACATATTTACAACTGGGAAACTCTCAAGTCGTATTTACAACTAGGAATCTCTCAAGTCGTATCTAAAGTCGTATTTACTACTGGGAAACTCTCATGTCATATCTAAAGTCGTATTTACTACTGGGAAACTCTCAAGACGTATTTACAACTGGGAAACTCTCAAGTCGTATCTAAAGTCGTATTTACAACTGGGAAACTCTCAAGTCGTATTTACAACTAGGAATCTCTCAAGTCGTATCTCAAGTCGTATTTACTACTGGGAAACTCTCAAGTCGTATCTAAAGTCGTATTTACAACTGGGAACCTCTCAAGTCATATCTAAAGTCGTATTTACTACTGGGAAACTCTCAAGACGTATTTACAACTGGGAAACTCTCAAGTCGTATCTAAAGTCGTATTTACTACTGGGAAACTCTCAAGATGTATTTACAACTGGGAAACTCTCAAGACGTATTTACAACTGGGAAACTCTCAAGACGTATTTACAACTGGGAAACTCTCAAGTCATATCTAAAGTCGTATTTACTACTGGGAAACTCTCAAGACGTATTTACAACTGGGAAACTCTCAAGTCGTATTTACTACTGGGAAACTCTCAAGACGTATTTACAACTGGGAATCTCTCAAGTCGTATCTAAAGTCGTATTTACAACTGGGAAACTCTCAAGTCGTATTTACAACTAGGAATCTCTCAAGTCGTATCTCAAGTCGTATTTACTACTGGGAAACTCTCAAAACGTATTTACAACTGGGAAACGCTCAAGTCGTATCTAAAGTCGTATTTACTACTGGGAAACTCTCAAGTCTTATCTAAAGTCGTATTTACAACAGGGAACCTCTCAAGTCATATCTAAAGTTGTATTTACTACTGGGAAACTCTCAAGACGTATTTACAACTGGGAAACTCTCAAGTCGTATCTAAAGTCGTATTTACTACTGGGAAACTCTCAAGTCGTATCTAAAGTCGTATTTACTACTGGGAAACTCTCAAGACGTATTTACAACTGGGAAACTCTCAAGTCGTATCTAAAGTCGTATTTACTACTGGGAAACTCTCAAGAGGTATTTACAACTGGGAAACTCTCAAGTCGTATCTAAAGTCGTATTTACAACTGGGAAACTCTCAAAACGTATTTACAACTGGGAAACTCAAGTCGTATCTAAAGTCGTATTTACTACTGGGAAACTCTCAAGTCGTATTTACAACTAGGAATCTCTCAAGTCGTATCTCAAGTCGTATTTACAACTGGGAAACTCTAGTCGTATCTAAAGTCGTATTTACTACTGGGAAACTCTCAAGTCGTATTTACAACTAGGAATCTCTCAAGTCGTATCTCAAGTCGTATTTACAACTGGGAAACTCTCAAAACGTATTTACAACTGGGAAACTCTCAAGTCGTATTTACAACTAGGAATCTCTCAAGTCGTATCTCAAGTCGTATTTACTACTGGGAAACTCTCAAGTCGTATTTACAACTGGGAAACTCTCAAGTCGTATTTACTACTGGGAAACTCTCAAGACGTATTTACAACTGGGAAACTCTCAAGCCGTATCTCAAGTCGTATTTACTACTGGGAAACTCTCAAAACGTATTTACAACTGGGAAACTCTCAAGTCGTATCTAAAGTCGTATTTACTACTGGGAAACTCTCAAGATGTAATTACAACTGGGAAACTCTCAAGACGTATTTACAACTGGGAAACTCTCAAGTCATATCTAAAGTCGTATTTACTACTGGGAAACTCTAAAGACGTATTTACAACTGGGAAACTCTCAAGTCGTATTTACAACTAGGAATCTCTCAAGTCGTATCTCAAGTCGTATTTACTACTGGGAAACTCTCAAAACGTATTTACAACTGGAAAACTCTCAAGTCTTATCTAAAGTCGTATTTACAACAGGGAACCTCTCAAGTCGTATCTAAAATCGTATTTACTACTGGGAAACTCTCAAGACGTATTTACAACTGGGAAACTCTCAAGTCGTATCTAAAGTCGTATTTACTACTGGGAAACTCTCAAGACGTATTTACAACTGGGAAACTCTCAAGTCGTATCTAAAGTCGTATTTACAACTGGGAAACTCTCAAAACGTATTTACAACTGGGAAACTCAAGTCGTATCTAAAGTCGTATTTACTACTGGGAAACTCTCAAGTCGTATTTACAACTAGGAATGTCTCAAGTCGTATCTCAAGTCGTATTTACTACTGGGAAACTCTCAAGTCGTATTTACAACTAGGAATCTCTCAAGTCGTATCTCAAGTCGTATTTACAACTGGGAAACTCTCAAAACGTATTTACAACTGGGAAACTCTCAAGTCGTATTTACAACTAGGAATCTCTCAAGTCGTATCTCAAGTCGTATTTACTACTGGGAAACTCTCAAGTCGTATTTACAACTGGGAAACTCTCAAGTCGTATTTACTACTGGGAAACTCTCAAGACGTATTTACAACTGGGAAACTCTCAAGCCGTATCTCAAGTCGTATTTACTACTGGGAAACTCTCAAAACGTATTTACAACTGGGAAACTCTCAAGTCATATCTAAAGTCGTATTTACTACTGGGAAACTCTCAAGACGTATTTACAACTGGGAAACTCTCAAGTCGTATCTAAAGTCGTATTTACAACTGGGAAACTCTCAAGTCGTTTCTAAAGTCGTATTTACTACTGGGAAACTCTCAAGTCGTATTTACAACTAGGAATCTCTCAAGTCGTATCTCAAGTCGTATTTACTACTGGGAAACTCTCAAGTCGTATTTACAACTAGGAATCTCTCAAGTCGTATCTCAAGTCGTATTTACAACAGGGAAACTCTCAAAACATATTTACAACTGGGAAACTCTCAAAACATATTTACAACTGGGAAACTCTCAAGTCGTATTTACAGCTAGGAATCTCTCAAGTCCTATCTCAAGTCGTATTCACTACTGGGAAACTCTCAAGTCGTATTTACAACTGGGAAACTCTCAATTCGTATTTACTACTGGGAAACTCTCAAGACGTATTTACAACTGGGAAACTCTCAAGTCGTATCTAAAGTCGTATTTATAACTGGGAAACTCTCATATCTCTCAAGTCGTATCTCAAGTCGTATTTACTACTGGGAAACTCTCAAAACGTATTTACAACTGGGAAACTCTCAAGTCGTATCTAAAGTCGTATTTACTACTGGGAAACTCTCAAGTCATGTCTAAAGTCGTATTTACTACTGGGAAACTCTCAAGACGTATTTACAACTTGGAAACTCTCAAGTCGTATCTAAAGTCGTATTTACAACTGGGAAACTCTCAAGACGTATTTACAACTGGGAACCTCTCAAGTCAAATCTAAAGTCGTATTTACTACTGGGAAACTCTCAAGACGTATTTACAACTGGGAAACTCTCAAGTCGTATCTAAAGTCGTTTTTACTACTGGGAAACTCTCAAGTCGTATCTAAAGTCGTATTTCCTACTGGGAAACTCTCAAGTCGTATCTAAAGTCGTATTTACTACTGGGAAACTCTCAAGACGTATTTACAACTGGGAAACTCTCAAGTCGTATCTAAAGTCGTATTTACTACTGGGAAACTCTCAAGATGTATTTACAACTGGGAAACTCTCAAGTCGTATCTAAAGTCGTATTTACAACTGGGAAACTCTCAAAACGTATTTACAACTGGGAAACTCAAGTCGTATCTAAAGTCGTATTTACTACTGGGAAACTCTCAAGTCGTATTTACAACTAGGAATCTCTCAAGTCGTATCTAAAGTCGTATTTACAACTAGGAATCTCTCAAGTCGTATCTCAAGTCGTATTTACTACTGGGAAACTCTCAAAACGTATTTACTACTGGGAAACTCAAGATGTATTTACAACTGGGAATCTCTCAAGTCGTATCTCAAGTCGTATTTACAACTGGGAAACTCTAGTCGTATCTAAAGTCGTATTTACTACTGGGAAACTCTCAAGTCGTATTTACAACTAGGAATCTCTCAAATCGTATCTCAAGTCGTATTTACAACTGGGAAACTCTCAAAACGTATTTACAACTGGGAAACTCTCAAGTCGTATTTACAACTAGGAATCTCTCAAGTCGTATCTCAAGTCGTATTTACTACTGGGAAACTCTCAAGTCGTATTTACAACTGGGAAACTCTCAAGTCGTATTTACTACTGGGAAACTCTCAAGACGTTTTTACAACTGGGAAACTCTCAAGCCGTATCTCAAGTCGTATTTACTACTGGGAAACTCTCAAAACGTATTTACAACTGGGAAACTCTCAAGTCGTATCTAAAGTCGTATTTACTACTGGGAAACTCTCAAGATGTAATTACAACTGGGAAACTCTCAAGACGTATTTACAACTGGGAAACTCTCAAGTCATATCTAAAGTCGTATTTACTACTGGGAAACTCTAAAGACGTATTTACAACTGGGAAACTCTCAAGTCGTATTTACTACTGGGAAACTCTCAAGACGTATTTACAACTGGGAATCTCTCAAGTCGTATCTAAAGTCGTATTTACAACTGGGAAACTCTCAAGTCGTATTTACAACAGGGAACCTCTCAAGTCATATCTAAAGTTGTATTTACTACTGGGAAACTCTCAAGACGTATTTACAACTGGGAAACTCTCAAGTCGTATCTAAAATCGTATTTACTACTGGGAAACTCTCAAGACGTATTTACAACTGGGAAACTCTCAAGTCGTATCTAAAGTCGTATTTACTACTGGGAAACTCTCAAGACGTATTTACAACTGGGAAACTCTCAAGTCGTATCTAAAGTCGTATTTACAACTGGGAAACTCTCAGAACGTATTTACAACTGGGAAACTCAAGTCGTATCTAAAGTCGTATTTACTACTGGGAAACTCTCAAGTCGTATTTACAACTAGGAATGTCTCAAGTCGTATCTCAAGTCGTATTTACAACTGGGAAACTCTAGTCGTATCTAAAGTCGTATTTACTACTGGGAAACTCTCAAGTCGTATTTACAACTAGGAATCTCTCAAGTCGTATCTCAAGTCGTATTTACTACTGGGAAACTCTCAAGTCGTATTTACAACTGGGAAACTCTCAAGTCGTATTTACTACTGGGAAACTCTCAAGACGTATTTACAACTGGGAAACTCTCAAGCCGTATCTCAAGTCGTATTTACTACTGGGAAACTCTCAAAAAATATTTACAACCGGGAAACTCTCAAAACATATTTACAGCTAGGAATCTCTCAAGTCCTATCTCAAGTCGTATTTACTACTGGGAAACTCTCAAGACGTATTTACAACTGGGAAACTCTCAAGTCGTATCTAAAGTCGTATTTACAACTGGGAAACTCTCAAGTCGTTTCTAAAGTCGTATTTACTACTGGGAAACTCTCAAGTCGTATTTACAACTAGGAATCTCTCAAGTCGTATCTCAAGTCGTATTTACTACTGGGAAACTCTCAAGTCGTATTTACAACTAGGAATCTCTCAAGTCGTATCTCAAGTCGTATTTACAACTGGGAAACTCTCAAAACATATTTACAACTGGGAAACTCTCAAAACATATTTACAACTGGGAAACTCTCAAGTCGTATTTACAACTAGGAATCTCTCAAGTCGTATCTCAAGTCGTATTCACTTCTGGGAAACTCTCAAGTCGTATTTACAACTGGGAAACTCTCAAGTCGTATTTACTACTGGGAAACTCTCAAGACGTATTTACAACTAGGAATCTCTCAAGTCGTATCTAAAGTCGTATTTACAACTGGGAAACTCTCAAGTCGTATTTACAACTAGGAATCTCTCAAGTCGTATCTCAAGTCGTATTTACTACTGGGAAACTCTCAAAACGTATTTACAACTGGGAAACTCTCAAGTCGTATCTAAAGTCGTATTTACTACTGGGAAACTCTCAAGACGTATTTACAACTGGGAAACTCTCAATTCGTATCTAAAGTCGTATTTACTACTGGGAAACTCTCAAGACGTATTTACAACTGGGAAACTCTCAAGTCGTATCTAAAGTCGTATTTACAACTGGGAAACTCTCAAAAAATATTTACAACCGGGAAACTCTCAAAACATATTTACAGCTAGGAATCTCTCAAGTCCTATCTCAAGTCGTATTTACTACTGGGAAACTCTCAAGTCGTATTTACAACTGGGAAACTCTCAATTCGTATTTACTACTGGGAAACTCTCAAGACGTATTTACAACTGGGAAACTCTCAAGTCGTATCTCAAGTCGTATTTACTACTGGGAAACTCTCAAGACGTATTTACAACTGGGAACCTCTCAAGTCAAATCTAAAGTCGTATTTACTACTGGGAAACTCTCAAGACGTATTTACAACTGGGAAACTCTCAAGTCGTATCTAAAGTCGTATTTACTACTGGGAAACTCTCAAGTCGTATCTAAAGTCGTATTTCCTACTGGGAAACTCTCAAGTCGTATCTAAAGTCGTATTTACTACTGGGAAACTCTCAAGACGTATTTACAACTGGGAAACTCTCAAGTCGTATCTAAAGTCGTATTTACAACTGGGAAACTCTCAAAACGTATTCACAACTGGGAAACTCAAGTCGTATCTAAAGTCGTATTTACTACTGGGAAACTCTCAAGTCGTATTTACAACTAGGAATCTCTCAAGTCGTATCTAAAGTCGTATTTACAACTAGGAATCTCTCAAGTCGTATCTCAAGTCATATTTACTACTGGGAAACTCTCAAAACGTATTTACAACTGGGAAACTCTCAAGACGTATTTACAACTGGGAAACTCTCAAGCCGTATCTCAAGTCGTATTTACTACTGGGAAACTCTCAAGACGTATTTACAACTGGGAAACTCTCAAGTCGTATCTAAAGTCGTATTTACTACTGGGAAACTCTCAAGATGTATTTACAACTGGGAAACTCTGAAGTCGTATCTAAAGTCGTATTTACTACTGGGAAACTCTCAAGACGTATTTACAACTGGGAAACTCTCAAGTCGTATCTAAAGTCGTATTTACTACTGGGAAACTCTCAAGATGTATTTACAACTTGGAAACTCTCAAGTCGTATCTAAAGTCGTATTTACTACTCGGAAACTCTCAAGACGTATTTACAACTGGGAAACTCTCAAGTCGTATCTAAAGTCGTATTTACAACTGGGAATCTCTCAAGTCGTATCTCAAGTCGTATTTACAACTGGGAAACTCTCAAGAAGTATTTACAACTGGGAAACTCTCAAGACGTATTTACAACTGGGAAACTCTCAAGTCGTATCTAAAGTCGTATTTACTACTGGGAAACTCTCAAGACGTATTTACAACTGGGAAACTCTCAAGTCGTATCTAAAGTCGTATTTACTACTGGGAAACTCTCAAGATGTATTTACAACTGGGAAACTCTCAAGTCGTATCTAAAGTCGTATTTACAACTGGGAAACTCTCAAAACGTATTTACAACTAGGAATCTCTCAAGTCGTATCTCAAGTCGTATTTACAACTGGGAAACTCTCAAAACGTATTTACAACTGGGAAACTCTCAAGTCGTATTTACAACTAGGAATCTCTCAAGTCGTATCTCAAGTCGTATTTACTACAGGGAAATTCTCAAGTCGTATTTACAACTGGGAAACTCTCAAGACGTATTTACAACTGGGAAACTCTCAAGTCGTATCTAAAGTCGTATTTACAACTGGGAATCTCTCAAGTCGTATCTCAAGTCGTATTTACAACTGAGAAACTCTCAAGACGTATTTACAACTGGGAAACTCTCAAGCCGTATCTCAAGTCATATTTACTACTGGGAAACTCTCAAGACGTATTTACAACTGGGAAACTCTCAAGCCGTATCTCAAGTCGTATTTACTACTGGGAAACTCTCAAAACGTATTTACAACTGGGAAACTCTCAAGTCATTTCTAAAGTCGTATTTACAACTGGGAAACTCTCAAAACATATTTACAACTGGGAAACTCTCAAAACATATTTACAACTGGGAAACTCTCAAGTCGTATTTACAACTAGGAATCTCTCAAGTCGTATCTCAAGTCGTATTTACGACTGGGAAACTCTCAAAACGTATTTACAACTGGGAAACTCTCAAAACATATTTACAACTGGGAAACTCTCAAAACATATTTACAACTGGGAAACTCTCAAGTCGTATTTACAACTAGGAATCTCTCAAGTCGTATCTAAAGTCGTATTTACTACTGGGAAACTCTCATGTCATATCTAAAGTCGTATTTACTACTGGGAAACTCTCAAGACGTATTTACAACTGGGAAACTCTCAAGTCGTATCTAAAGTCGTATTTACAACTGGGAAACTCTCAAGTCGTATTTACAACTAGGAATCTCTCAAGTCGTATCTCAAGTCGTATTTACTACTGGGAAACTCTCAAGTCGTATCTAAAGTCGTATTTACAACTGGGAACCTCTCAAGTCATATCTAAAGTCGTATTTACTACTGGGAAACTCTCAAGACGTATTTACAACTGGGAAACTCTCAAGTCGTATCTAAAGTCGTATTTACTACTGGGAAACTCTCAAGACGTATTTACAACTGGGAAACTCTCAAGTCGTATCTCAAGTCGTATTTACGACTGGGAAACTCTCAAAACGTATTTACAACTGGGAAACTCTCAAAACATATTTACAACTGGGAAACTCTCAAAACATATTTACAACTGGGAAACTCTCAAGTCGTATTTACAACTAGGAATCTCTCAAGTCGTATCTAAAGTCGTATTTACTACTGGGAAACTCTCATGTCATATCTAAAGTCGTATTTACTACTGGGAAACTCTCAAGACGTATTTACAACTGGGAAACTCTCAAGTCGTATCTAAAGTCGTATTTACAACTGGGAAACTCTCAAGTCGTATTTACAACTAGGAATCTCTCAAGTCGTATCTCAAGTCGTATTTACTACTGGGAAACTCTCAAGTCGTATCTAAAGTCGTATTTACAACTGGGAACCTCTCAAGTCATATCTAAAGTCGTATTTACTACTGGGAAACTCTCAAGACGTATTTACAACTGGGAAACTCTCAAGTCGTATCTAAAGTCGTATTTACTACTGGGAAACTCTCAAGACGTATTTACAACTGGGAAACTCTCAAGTCGTATCTAAAGTCGTATTTACTACTGGGAAACTCTCAAGATGTATTTACAACTGGGAAACTCTCAAGTCGTATTTACTACTGGGAAACTCTCAAGTCGTATTTACAACTAGGAATCTCTCAAGTCGTATCTCAAGTCGTATTTACTACTGGGAAACTCTCAAAACGTATTTACAACTGGGAAACTCTCAAGTCGTATCTAAAGTGGTATTTACTACTGGGAAACTCTCAAGTCTTATCTAAAGTCGTATTTACAACAGGGAACCTCTCAAGTCATATCTAAAGTTGTATTTACTACTGGGAAACTCTCAAGACGTATTTACAACTGGGAAACTCTCAAGTCGTATCTAAAGTCGTATTTACTACTGGGAAACTCTCAAGTCGTATCTAAAGTCGTATTTACTACTGGGAAACTCTCAAGATGTATTTACAACTGGGAAACTCTCAAGTCGTATCTAAAGTCGTATTTACTACTGGGAAACTCTCAAGACGTATTTACAACTGGGAAACTCTCAAGTCGTATCTAAAGTCGTATTTACAACTGGGAAACTCTCAAAACGTATTTACAACTGGGAAACTCAAGTCGTATCTAAAGTCGTATTTACTACTGGGAAACTCTCAAGTCGTATTTACAACTAGGAATCTCTCAAGTCGTATCTCAAGTCGTATTTACAACTGGGAAACTCTAGTCGTATCTAAAGTCGTATTTACTACTGGGAAACTCTCAAGTCGTATTTACAACTGGGAAACTCTCAAAACGTATTTACAACTGGGAAACTCTCAAGTCGTATTTACAACTAGGAATCTCTCAAGTCGTATCTCAAGTCGTATTTACTACTGGGAAACTCTCAAGTCGTATTTACAACTGGGAAACTCTCAAGTCGTATTTACTACTGGGAAACTCTCAAGACGTATTTACAACTGGGAAACTCTCAAGCCGTATCTCAAGTCGTATTTACTACTGGGAAACTCTCAAAACGTATTTACAACTGGGAAACTCTCAAGTCGTATCTAAAGTCGTATTTACTACTGGGAAACTCTCAAGATGTAATTACAACTGGGAAACTCTCAAGTCGTATCTCAAGTCGTATTTACAACTGGGAAACTCTCAAGACGTATTTACAACTGGGAAACTCTCAAGTCATATCTAAAGTCGTATTTACTACTGGGAAACTCTCAAGACGTATTTACAACTGGGAAACTCTCAAGTCGTATTTACAACTAGGAATCTCTCAAGTCGTATCTCAAGTCGTATTTACTACTGGGAAACTCTCAAAACGTATTTACAACTGGAAAACTCTCAAGTCTTATCTAAAGTCGTATTTACAACAGGGAACCTCTCAAGTCATATCTAAAGTTGTATTTACTACTGGGAAACTCTCAAGACGTATTTACAACTGGGAAACTCTCAAGTCGTATCTAAAGTCGTATTTACTACTGGGAAACTCTCAAGACGTATTTACAACTGGGAAACTCTCAAGTCTTATCTAAAGTCGTATTTACTACAGGGAAACTCTCAAGACGTATTTACAACTGGGAAACTCTCAAGTCGTATCTAAAGTCGTATTTACTACTGGGAAACTCTCAAGACGTATTTACAACTGGGAAACTCTCAAGTCGTATCTAAAGTCGTATTTACTACTGGAAAACTCTCAAGACGTATTTACAACTGGGAAACTCTCAAGTCGTATCTAAAGTCGTATTTACAACTGGGAAACTCTCAAAACGTATTTACAACTGGGAAACTCAAGTCGTATCTAAAGTCGTATTTACTACTGGGAAACTCTCAAGTCGTATTTACAACTAGGAATCTCTCAAGTCGTATCTCAAGTCGTATTTACTACTGGGAAACTCTCAAGTCGTATCTAAAGTCGTATTTACAACTGGGAACCTCTCAAGTCATATCTAAAGTCGTATTTACTACTGGGAAACTCTCAAGACGTATTTACAACTGGGAAACTCTCAAGTCGTATCTAAAGTCGTATTTACTACTGGGAAACTCTCAAGACGTATTTACAACTGGGAAACTCTCAAGTCGTATCTCAAGTCGTATTTACGACTGGGAAACTCTCAAAACGTATTTACAACTGGGAAACTCTCAAAACATATTTACAACTGGGAAACTCTCAAAACATATTTACAACTGGGAAACTCTCAAGTCGTATTTACAACTAGGAATCTCTCAAGTCGTATCTAAAGTCGTATTTACTACTGGGAAACTCTCATGTCATATCTAAAGTCGTATTTACTACTGGGAAACTCTCAAGACGTATTTACAACTGGGAAACTCTCAAGTCGTATCTAAAGTCGTATTTACAACTGGGAAACTCTCAAGTCGTATTTACAACTAGGAATCTCTCAAGTCGTATCTCAAGTCGTATTTACTACTGGGAAACTCTCAAGTCGTATCTAAAGTCGTATTTACAACTGGGAACCTCTCAAGTCATATCTAAAGTCGTATTTACTACTGGGAAACTCTCAAGACGTATTTACAACTGGGAAACTCTCAAGTCGTATCTAAAGTCGTATTTACTACTGGGAAACTCTCAAGACGTATTTACAACTGGGAAACTCTCAAGTCGTATCTAAAGTCGTATTTACTACTGGGAAACTCTCAAGATGTATTTACAACTGGGAAACTCTCAAGTCGTATTTACTACTGGGAAACTCTCAAGTCGTATTTACAACTAGGAATCTCTCAAGTCGTATCTCAAGTCGTATTTACTACTGGGAAACTCTCAAAACGTATTTACAACTGGGAAACTCTCAAGTCGTATCTAAAGTGGTATTTACTACTGGGAAACTCTCAAGTCTTATCTAAAGTCGTATTTACAACAGGGAACCTCTCAAGTCATATCTAAAGTTGTATTTACTACTGGGAAACTCTCAAGACGTATTTACAACTGGGAAACTCTCAAGTCGTATCTAAAGTCGTATTTACTACTGGGAAACTCTCAAGTCGTATCTAAAGTCGTATTTACTACTGGGAAACTCTCAAGATGTATTTACAACTGGGAAACTCTCAAGTCGTATCTAAAGTCGTATTTACTACTGGGAAACTCTCAAGACGTATTTACAACTGGGAAACTCTCAAGTCGTATCTAAAGTCGTATTTACAACTGGGAAACTCTCAAAACGTATTTACAACTGGGAAACTCAAGTCGTATCTAAAGTCGTATTTACTACTGGGAAACTCTCAAGTCGTATTTACAACTAGGAATCTCTCAAGTCGTATCTCAAGTCGTATTTACAACTGGGAAACTCTAGTCGTATCTAAAGTCGTATTTACTACTGGGAAACTCTCAAGTCGTATTTACAACTGGGAAACTCTCAAAACGTATTTACAACTGGGAAACTCTCAAGTCGTATTTACAACTAGGAATCTCTCAAGTCGTATCTCAAGTCGTATTTACTACTGGGAAACTCTCAAGTCGTATTTACAACTGGGAAACTCTCAAGTCGTATTTACTACTGGGAAACTCTCAAGACGTATTTACAACTGGGAAACTCTCAAGCCGTATCTCAAGTCGTATTTACTACTGGGAAACTCTCAAAACGTATTTACAACTGGGAAACTCTCAAGTCGTATCTAAAGTCGTATTTACTACTGGGAAACTCTCAAGATGTAATTACAACTGGGAAACTCTCAAGTCGTATCTCAAGTCGTATTTACAACTGGGAAACTCTCAAGACGTATTTACAACTGGGAAACTCTCAAGTCATATCTAAAGTCGTATTTACTACTGGGAAACTCTCAAGACGTATTTACAACTGGGAAACTCTCAAGTCGTATTTACAACTAGGAATCTCTCAAGTCGTATCTCAAGTCGTATTTACTACTGGGAAACTCTCAAAACGTATTTACAACTGGAAAACTCTCAAGTCTTATCTAAAGTCGTATTTACAACAGGGAACCTCTCAAGTCGTATCTAAAGTCGTATTTACAACTGGGAACCTCTCAAGTCATATCTAAAGTCGTATTTACTACTGGGAAACTCTCAAGACGTATTTACAACTGGGAAACTCTCAAGTCGTATCTAAAGTCGTATTTACTACTGGGAAACTCTCAAGACGTATTTACAACTGGGAAACTCTCAAGTCGTATCTAAAGTCGTATTTACTACTGGGAAACTCTCAAGATGTATTTACAACTGGGAAACTCTCAAGTCGTATTTACTACTGGGAAACTCTCAAGTCGTATTTACAACTAGGAATCTCTCAAGTCGTATCTCAAGTCGTATTTACTACTGGGAAACTCTCAAAACGTATTTACAACTGGGAAACTCTCAAGTCGTATCTAAAGTGGTATTTACTACTGGGAAACTCTCAAGTCTTATCTAAAGTCGTATTTACAACAGGGAACCTCTCAAGTCATATCTAAAGTTGTATTTACTACTGGGAAACTCTCAAGACGTATTTACAACTGGGAAACTCTCAAGTCGTATCTAAAGTCGTATTTACTACTGGGAAACTCTCAAGTCGTATCTAAAGTCGTATTTACTACTGGGAAACTCTCAAGATGTATTTACAACTGGGAAACTCTCAAGTCGTATCTAAAGTCGTATTTACTACTGGGAAACTCTCAAGACGTATTTACAACTGGGAAACTCTCAAGTCGTATCTAAAGTCGTATTTACAACTGGGAAACTCTCAAAACGTATTTACAACTGGGAAACTCAAGTCGTATCTAAAGTCGTATTTACTACTGGGAAACTCTCAAGTCGTATTTACAACTAGGAATCTCTCAAGTCGTATCTCAAGTCGTATTTACAACTGGGAAACTCTAGTCGTATCTAAAGTCGTATTTACTACTGGGAAACTCTCAAGTCGTATTTACAACTGGGAAACTCTCAAAACGTATTTACAACTGGGAAACTCTCAAGTCGTATTTACAACTAGGAATCTCTCAAGTCGTATCTCAAGTCGTATTTACTACTGGGAAACTCTCAAGTCGTATTTACAACTGGGAAACTCTCAAGTCGTATTTACTACTGGGAAACTCTCAAGACGTATTTACAACTGGGAAACTCTCAAGCCGTATCTCAAGTCGTATTTACTACTGGGAAACTCTCAAAACGTATTTACAACTGGGAAACTCTCAAGTCGTATCTAAAGTCGTATTTACTACTGGGAAACTCTCAAGATGTGATTACAACTGGGAAACTCTCAAGTCGTATCTCAAGTCGTATTTACAACTGGGAAACTCTCAAGACGTATTTACAACTGGGAAACTCTCAAGTCATATCTAAAGTCGTATTTACTACTGGGAAACTCTCAAGACGTATTTACAACTGGGAAACTCTCAAGTCGTATTTACAACTAGGAATCTCTCAAGTCGTATCTCAAGTCGTATTTACTACTGGGAAACTCTCAAAACGTATTTACAACTGGAAAACTCTCAAGTCTTATCTAAAGTCGTATTTACAACAGGGAACCTCTCAAGTCATATCTAAAGTTGTATTTACTACTGGGAAACTCTCAAGACGTATTTACAACTGGGAAACTCTCAAGTCGTATCTAAAGTCGTATTTACTACTGGGAAACTCTCAAGACGTATTTACAACTGGGAAACTCTCAAGTCTTATCTAAAGTCGTATTTACTACAGGGAAACTCTCAAGACGTATTTACAACTGGGAAACTCTCAAGTCGTATCTAAAGTCGTATTTACTACTGGGAAACTCTCAAGACGTATTTACAACTGGGAAACTCTCAAGTCGTATCTAAAGTCGTATTTACTACTGGAAAACTCTCAAGACGTATTTACAACTGGGAAACTCTCAAGTCGTATCTAAAGTCGTATTTACAACTGGGAAACTCTCAAAACGTATTTACAACTGGGAAACTCAAGTCGTATCTAAAGTCGTATTTACTACTGGGAAACTCTCAAGTCGTATTTACAACTAGGAATGTCTCAAGTCGTATCTCAAGTCGTATTTACAACTGGGAAACTCTAGTCGTATCTAAAGTCGTATTTACTACTGGGAAACTCTCAAGTCGTATTTACAACTAGGAATCTCTCAAGTCGTATCTCAAGTCGTATTTACAACTGGGAAACTCTCAAAACGTATTTACAACTGGGAAACTCTCAAGTCGTATTTACAACTAGGAATCTCTCAAGTCGTATCTCAAGTCGTATTTACAACTGGGAACCTCTCAAGTCATATCTAAAGTCGTATTTACTACTGGGAAACTCTCAAGACGTATTTACAACTGGGAAACTCAAGTCGTATCTCAAGTCGTATTTACTACTGGGAACCTCTCAAGTCGTATTTACAACTAGGAATCTCTCAAGTCGTATCTCAAGTCGTATTTACTACTGGGAAACTCTCAAGTCATATCTAAAGTCGTATTTACTACTGGGAAACTCTCAAGACGTATTTACAACTGGGAAACTCTCAAGTCGTATCTAAAGTCGTATTTACAACTGGGAAACTCTCAAGTCGTATTTACAACTAGGAATCTCTCAAGTCGTATCTCAAGTCGTATTTACAACTGGGAAACTCTCAAGTCGTATCTCAAGTCGTATTTACTACTGGGAAACTCTCAAAACGTATTTACAACTAGGAATCTCTCAAGTCGTATCTCAAGTCGTATTTACTACTGGGAAACTCTCAAGTCATATCTAAAGTCGTATTTACTACTGGGAAACTCTCAAGACGTATTTACAACTGGGAAACTCAAGTCGTTTCTAAAGTCATATTTACTACTGGGAAACTCTCAAGTCGTATTTACAACTAGGAATCTCTCAAGTCGTATCCAAAGTCGTATTTACAACTGGGAAACTCTCAAAACATATTTACAACTGGGAAACTCTCAAGTCGTATTTACAACTAGGAATCTCTCAAGTCGTATCTCAAGTCGTATTTACAACTGGGAAACTCTCAAGTCGTATTTACAACTGGGAAACTCTCAAGTCGTATTTACTACTGGGAAACTCTCAAGACGTATTTACAACTGGGAAACTCTCAAGTCGTATTTACAACTAGGAATCTCTCAAGTCGTATCTCAAGTCGTATTTACTACTGGGAAACTCTCAAAACGTATTTACAACTGGGAAACTCTCAAGTCGTATCTAAAGTCGTATTTACTACTGGGAAACTCTCAAGTCATATCTAAAGTCGTATTTACTACTGGGAAACTCTCAAGACGTATTTACAACTGGGAAACTCTCAAGTCGTATCTAAAGTCGTATTTACAACTGGGAAACTCTCAAGTCGTATTTACAACTAGGAATCTCTCAAGTCGTATCTCAAGTCGTATTTACTACTGGGAAACTCTCAAAACGTATTTACAACTGGGAAACTCTCAAGTCGTATCTAAAGTCGTATTTACTACTGGGAAACTCTCAAGACGTATTTACAACTGGGAAACTCTCAAGTCGTATCTAAAGTCGTATTTACTACTGGGAAACTCTCAAGACGTATTTACAACTGGGAAACTCTCAAGTCGTATCTAAAGTCGTATTTACTACTGGGAAACTCTCAAGACGTATTTACAACTGGGAAACTCTCAAGTCGTATCTAAAGTCGTATTTACTACTGGGAAACTCTCAAGACGTATTTACAACTGGGAAACTCTCAAGTCATATCTAAAGTCGTATTTACTACTGGGAAACTCTCAAGACGTATTTACAACTAGGAATCTCTCAAGTCGTTTCTAAAGTCGTATTCACTACTGTGAACGATTGCTGCTGTGACTGGTATTCTTCATTTTTTTATTACATTTTTCTTATGTTTTTCCACAACAGCAGTGACTTGTCTTGTCGTTAAAGTACTGCATATTTACATATATGAATAACCATTTGAAGCACATTGTATGTTTCATACATAGCAAAAATAGCATGTGACTGAAATTCCAGCAAGCTGATTATCTAGATGGCGCAACAAACATTTATTTGGTGGAACATTTATTTTGCACTACATTTTATTAACACTTAAATATCTTCAATAAATTTTGGCTTTAATTATATTTCACCAATAAAGAGTCAAGAATTAATCTGGTGTCCTCCATGATTCCTGTTCTTTGTGTAAACATCTAATCACACGCCTAAAAACGGTGAACAGAGAAACTGTGATTCACTTTTTATGAGATTCTGAAGATTGAAGATTAAGATAAAATATGCTCTAAAATGGTGTAAAATGCATTTACACAGTAAGAAGAAAAGACTTGTCCATGAAAGAGGACAACTAAAAGAAACATTTTGCTATAGTGAAAGTTAGTTTATAGTTAGAATCAATGTTACATAAAATACAACTGTTACAATATTTTATTGAACAGTAAAATGATTCTTTTTTTGAGGGAAAAGTTTACTATCTAGTGCATCAAAATGACAGATGATGATTAATTATATCTCTGTCTTTGAAAAGGACTGATTTTAATAAAACTGCATAGCTGACTTAGCAGATTTTCCGTAGTTTGGGATGAGCGTTTGAACAGTAATAGTGAATTCATAAAAAATTCATTTCATATTATAGGGAAATAACTTCCTATTTCACATGGGCCACAAAAAAATTCAAGCATGCTTGTACATTTGTTCTTTGCACTGCTTGATGTATAATAGATGTATAAATGTATACATGAATAAATAATTCTTTAATTTCCCACCTCTAATTCTAAAGCATAAAACTATGGAAGCCCATTTCCACCACTGAAAAAAAACAAAAAACAAGATTTTGAGTTATAAAGTCAGAATTCTGGGATAAAAAGTCAGAATTCTGAGATAAAAAGTCAGAATTGCGAGTTATAAAGTCAGAATTCTGAGACAAAAAGTCACAAAAATCTTTTTTTTTTTTTTCAGTTGCGGAAACGGGCTTCTATATAAAACAGCTATCATGTGTTTGAATCAAAATAAAGTCTTGTGCAATAATAACATTTTGTTCCTCTTCCAGCTGGATAGCTATGAAGTCCACATGAAGTTTGACATCATCTCATATGCGAGTGAGCCCAAAGAAATAGTGTCCATTACAAGCATGGATAGTCAAGATGTGCATTATATCCTGAGGAAATTAGACAGGTTTAACTACCAAAGTATGTTCGTTGTTAAAATGTGTTTTCTTTATCCTTATGGTAGCTTTCTTACTCCAGTTCCCAGTTTTATGAAATATGTTTCATTTCAGGCCATGGGAGTAAGAGAGGCACCAATCTATATAAAGCCCTAGAAAAGGTGTACAGTCAGCTGGGTTTCCTCAGGGAGACCAAAAGAAATCAGTTCAACGAAACTCAGAATGTCATAATCATTGCAACTGATGGTAAGACTGACCAATATATACATTAACAATTATAAGACAGACCAATGTACACATTAGTGTAGATGCAGCATGTGGATGTGTTTCTCAGCCCTGGTGTGGGGTTACGTACAATAACGCAGTGTTGAGGTTCCTCCATGATCTCGGCTACACACTGTACGTCATCAAGGATGCCTCATTTCAGAAAAGTAAACATTTCATTCCAATGTAAGGAAGAAATTAAAGAAATGTATGCCTCACAAGGAATAACAATCCGTTTTAATGGTTAGTTTTCTGAAATGAGGCATCCTCAATGATGTATGTGGCTGACAAATGTGACCTCTAGAGGGCGCAGCCTTCAAAATGAGACACGGCTGCAGGTGTAATGTCTAGTTTTAGTTTTGTGTTCATGTTCCTGTTTCATGGCTTTTATTTTGTTGTCATTGTCATGTTTCATGTTGGTTTTGCCATGTGCTCCCTTCTGTCTGTTATGTCATGTGATTCCCCAGTTTGTCATGTGATTCCCCAGTTTGTCATGTGACTCCCCTGTTTCATGTCTTGGCGTCATATCCATGTCACCCTCGGACAGAATAACAGAATAAAATAGTTTCCCTATAGACAGAAAACTAGTTATTGTAATATAGCTCAACACGTTTAGTCTTATTGTTAAATCTAATTTTCTTGATTTTTTGCGAGTAACATGTTTTACCATGCCTCCGAGAAAAACTCTATTTTGTCGAGTAGCTAACATAGCATAATCAGATGCAGCTTTATTTTAACAGTAATACAGAATTTTCTCCATCATACAATACGTATTAAAATTAATTGCATGTCATTGATCAACACAAGCATCCATCATTTAATATGATATTGTAATCTGGATCTCTCACTGCAGTGAACGAGTGTCTCACAGCAGCCGCGAGCGAACACTCAGAGTAACGTTATCACATCCTCTTCAACACACTCAAATGTGTCTAACATGATGAACAGAGCTGCGTTTCCTCACACTCATGACCGGCGACTGTGTCATAATAAAAGTCCCGCTGCTCTGGAGGCGTGTGTCGTTCGTCTCTCATGATCAATCGTCTCGTTCAGCTCCACAACACTCGCTCCTGCTCCGCTTCACACTACAGTGACGTTAATAATCGCATCCGTGAACATGATTTCTGCCCGATTCTTGTGAGGTGAAGACCACATGTCCCAAGATTCCTCGCTCAAACTTGGCGTCATCGAGCTACACCCTTGTTTTGAATAGCAGTCTCTCCAGAAACAGGCGATTATGCGATCGCTTGATTTCATGCATAATCAGCCAAAGTCCGCATATTTACAGTATGTGGGCAGGGGGTCGCATTTTTTCAAATACGCCGCACTTTCGCCGCATAAATTGCCGATTTCAGCAAGCAAAATATGCGGTGCTAGCTTGATTTCATAATCCCTGTATTTTCGTTGCAAAAAAGTCACATATATCTTAGCAGAAATTTGAAAATGTTGTGTTTACTTCACACAAGTAAATCGACATTATTTTCCCCCTGTTGCCATGGGAACCTTATGAAGTGACGTAATGACGCGACGATAACAAAAATAAGCGCAAAAGAGCGCGTGAAGCAGTTTCCCGGTGTGTCACATGACAGTGGGGGCAAATTATTTTGCACTCCGTGCAACTGCGTGTTGGACCACAAACAACGCTGTATATTAGTGTGTAAAATAATTTACGTTGCAGGAAGAGATTGTAAGCACTTAATTTAACAGAAGATGCCTGTTTTGTAGAGCTACCTCTGTAAAACAGGAAGCACACATTTTATTTTTTTATATTTTATTTATTCATTTTTACAGAAGTTGTTGAATAGTGTAAAGTTACAGAACTTGTGTGACTCAATGTTTTGTAAGTTTGATTCGTGTGTTAATGAAGGTGTGAAATAAAACAGAATGAGAACCTCAATATTCAGTGATTTAGTATCTTGAAGTATCAGAAATGACTCTTGACATGAAGGTCGAGTCTAGAGATAACAGGGTGTTGTGGGAATCAGCTGCTTTTCCTCTTTTGCATCAAACCGCAGTTTTTGCAAGTTCCCGCAATTTCAGCGCATGAAATTGCAAAAATATCCCCCATATTCCATCGCATTTAAGAAAACGTGCCGCAAAATCAAGGATCTTTCCCCGCAACAATCACAAAAAAAATCTGCATTTTCTGGAATAGGCGACCTCTAGCAGACGGAAAAACTACATATTGCAGCTTTAACTTCTGTAGACGCCCTCAATTCTCCTGAATTTGAGCTCATCATTATTGCAGATTCTGTATGTTAAAAAAGTAATAGTCAGCATTTCAAGCTCAAAAGTTGTGAGTAATTTTAAAGCTCATTGAATGATGTACTTATTTTGCTTTGTGTTGGTGTTTCTCCAGGCCACTCAAATATGGGACCCAACCCACAAATCATTTTAGCTAAGATCCGGAACTTATTCGGCTACATTCCCAGCAGTGAAGACCACACTCAAGAGGAGCTCCTGGGTTCGTCTCATCAACGTCTTTCCCTATCAGACTAATTTGAAATTAACCCTGTTTTTACTCTCATGTCATAATTTCAGTTTATTTTGAATCATTATAACTGGACAAATATCTTGGACAAATAAATGGTCAATCTAATGCTACAATTTGGACCTCAACCATTCACAGTGTATCTTGGTGAACCTTACCTCCCAGCAGGCAATTTCACCGTCTAGGACTAAGTTAACCCAATATAATCCGGCTATGAGGAACCCACCTCCAGCCAAAATAACCTTGAATTTGGTTACACGTCAAAAATAATTTGTATTAATAAAAGTATTTTAACAAAAATAACTTGGCATGTATGGTATTCCATCATGTAAGCAAAGTCAACAGTGATTACAAGGTGTTTGGTTTCATTTCTTTGACATTCTTGGGCTAGACGTCTATGAAATGTTCACTGACAGACCAAATTTGGCCTTGTTTTAACCTCTACATCAGGGCTGTGTTTGGATGGCTATTAGACAGCTTTTAAATGCAAAATTGCTTGCTGGGCATAGAGGTCTGTGTGGGATGTATTTTTCAGTCCTATTCCCGCAAGATTCTGTCCTACTCCATTAGTACGTTAGAATTTGTCCACTCATGCCTACAACTTTCACATTTTTAAGTGACAAAACTTTCCCACAATCCAAGGATGTTCTTTTAAATCAGGACACACAACCTTATTCATTTAAAGTTAGTCGTCATTCTAAATGTTTAAAGGATGTGAACAAAATGAACAAACGTTCCATTAACGTTACTGGAAGAAACTTAACGTCAGCCAAAGTTATGCAAACTGTCCGTGTCAGCTGGGTCATGGCACTGTGTTTCTGAATCTGACTGATAAAATAAATTTGTGAGGATTACACCACCGAAATTCCATTCGGATCGCTCTTAATCAGATCAGATCGTGGTGTTTACGTGAAGGCTTTTCAATCCGATTGAATTGAAATTATTTGGGAGCAGGGTTGGGGAGTAACAAAATACAAGTAACTTAGTTACGTATTTAAAATACAAAATTTTACTAAGTGTATTTCATTACAGTTACATTTTAAATGGGTGGTAATCAGATTACAGTTACATCTGAAAAGTGTTTTAGATTACCAAAGTGATTACTTTGAGTTTTAATGTCATTTAAACAGCGATTGGAGATTCTCTGACTCTGACCGTCTGAAAAAGAGTTAAGTTTCATGTTTTCCACTGTTTTCATGTTTTGTGAGTCATTTTATAATTCACTCGTCACTGCAACTTTTTCTCACAATTAGTTTTTTTCCCTCACAATTGTGAGTTTGCATTTCACAATTCTGACTTCCTTTTCTCACAATTGGGAGATATAAACTTGCAATACTGACTTTTTTTCTTGCAATTGTGAATTTAGTATGTGAGTTTATATCATAATTCTGACTTCTGTCAATATTGTTTATATCTCATATTTTTGACTTTTCTTAATATTGCGAGTTTATATCTCATATTTTTGACTTTTCTTAATATTGTCAGTTTATATCTCATATTTTTGACTTTTCTCAATATTGTGAGTTTATATCTCATAATTTTGACTTTTCTCAATATTCTGAGTTTATATCTCATATTTTTGACTTTTCTCAATATTGTGAGTTTATATCTCATATTTTTGACTTTTCTCAATATTGCGAGTTTATATCTCATAATTTTGACTTTTCTTAATATTGTGAGTTTATATCTCATATTTTTGACTTTTCTCAATATTCTGAGTTTATATCTCATAATTTTGACTTTATAACTCACAATTGCAACTTTATATCACTCAATTCTGAGGGAAAAAGTCAGAATTGTGAGATAAAAACTTGCAATTGCCTTTTTTGTGTTTGTTCCACACTTATTAATATTCCAAAGTATTCTAAAGTATTTAGATTAAGTTACTAAACTTGAGTAATGTAATGAAATACGTTACAAATGACTTTTTAAAGCATGTATTTTGTAATCTGTAGTGAAATACATTTTAAAAGTAACCGACCCAGCCCTGTTTGAGAGGCAGTGTAAGCAAGCCAGTTTATTTTGGGTAGCTGTGTGGTTGTGAAGGCCTTGATCTAATGTTTCACAAACATACAGCCTAATGATTTTTTTTCTTAATTTTGTGCATTTATATGTTTCACAGACGTGTATGTGTTTGCTGTCGGAGAAGAAGTGAACAGGAAAGATCTCACAAGCATCGCCTCTTCCAAAAAAGACGAGCAGCATATTTTTGTTTTGAGGAACTATGCACAGCTGGGATCCGTGTTCAACCGGATGATCAGTGAGTAATCGGATGTCCCCGGCGGAAATCATCGTTTGGAGACTTGATATGTTTATTTTGAGTTTCGCTCTGAATGTCTTTTCTCCAGCTTTACTAATAATAATGCCGTACTGTATAAATCAGGTGATTCTGCTGTGACTAAGTGTGGAGTGGCACAAGAGGAAGAGTCTGAAAACACTTACACCAGACCTTGGCACGTCAATCTTCTCTGGGTTGGTAAATTCATGTCAAGAGTTTAACGTTTTAATAAAACTTGAGATAAAGACTTCTATAAAAGCACTGATTTTAGACGAAAGACCATATTTTTGCTTTCTTTTTTTTTTCATCATCCAGGGACTTAAAACATGCCGAGGGTCTTTAGTGACTAAGAGCATGGTGTTGACCGCTGCACACTGCTTAATAAAGGTGAACACAGATGGATCTGTGTCAGGGGCCAGAGCTGCTGACATAACAGTTCACCACGGTAAGAACTGTTGTTTTGTTTAATGGAATATTTAAAGGTCACTAGTGCAAATCTCTTGTAAAGGCAGCAAAGCCGATTTGAAGAAATGATGTTCAGTGATAAACAGTAAATTTGGTCAACTTTTTATCCTGTCGTACGCAGGCGCTAAATTTCATTTACCGTGCTTTAATTCTCTTACAAAGGTAATGGTCAAGTTAAAGCCATGGAGTTGATACTTCATCCACAGTTTAATGTGAAAGGCCTGAAGGACAAGAATGTAAATGAGTTTTATGATTACGACATTGCTCTGGTTAGGATGGAAAACATCACGATATCTTCGAAGGCAAGGTAAGATTCAACTTTCCTTTCCCTCGGATGTA
Organism: Zacco platypus; assembly: GCA_038088235.1. Classification (NCBI taxonomy): domain Eukaryota; kingdom Metazoa; phylum Chordata; class Actinopteri; order Cypriniformes; family Xenocyprididae; genus Zacco; species Zacco platypus. The sequence continues at coordinate 4,855,382 of CM076076.1, read as the reverse complement.
CATTTAGATGCTTGCAGCATTAAAACCCGTTCTGGTGTTTAAAAAGGGATGTGGAGAAGATGTCAAAAATGAACCTGTCATTTCAGAGTAAAATATTTAACATTAATACACTAGTGTTGTGTGATTTTTATATTGAATGTGTGCTATGAATAAATAGTGCTCATAAACAGCTGTTGAGATAGTATTCTCAGTTGAAACCGAGTAGAGACTTGGACCAGAAACAGTATTCAATATGTCATGACTTGACAAGCTGACTGCTTTCTTGCCAGTTAAAGCATTAGTTCACATCTCCTGATAATTCACTCTCCTCCATGTCATCCAAGATGTTCATGTCTTTCTTTCTTCAGTGGAAAAGAAATGAAGAGGAAATCATTCCAGGATTTTTCTCCATATAGTGGACTTCACTGGGGTTCAACGGGTTGAAGGTCCAAATGTCAGTTTCAGTGCAGCTTCAAAGATCTACATGATCCAGACGAGGAATAAGAGTCTGATCTAGAGAAACCATCGCACATTTTATACAAAAATATAGTTTTTAACCACAAATGCTGGTCTTGCTCTGCTCTGATGCTCCACACATCACGTCATCACGCTGGGAAGGTCACGTGACGTAGGAGGAAGTACTGCGGTAGGGCGAAAAACATCTCATTTTCTCCTCCAACTTCAAAATTGTCCAAAATCTTTGTTTTACCTTTATTTGTAAAGGCCAACTTAGTCTCCGCTTTGTAAACACTGGATCGGTACTTCCTCCTACGTCACGTGATCTTTCCAACATGATGACGGAATGTGTGGAGCATCAGAGCAGTGCAAGACCAGCATTTGTGGTTAAAAAGTATATAATGTTTATTTCTTTATAAAATGATGATGGTTTCTCTAGATCAGACTCTTATTCCTCGTCTGGATCATGTAGATCTTTGAAGCTGCACTGAAACTGACATTTGGACCCTGTTGAACCCCATTGAAGTCCACTATATGGAGAACAATCCTGGAATGATTTCCTCAAAAACCTTAATTTCTTTTCCACTGAAGAAAGAAAGACATGAACATCTTGATGACATGGAGGAGAGTGAATTATCAGGAGATTTTAATTCTGTAATGAACTAATCCTTTATTACATCACATCTATAACTTTCTACACAGGCCCATTTGTTTGCCTTGTACCAAATCATCAAACCGGGCTCTCAGAATGGATCCAGACTCTACGTGTGATATGCACAGTGAGTATTCATTACTACATTAGTATTATTCATTCATTACTATTTCATTACATAAAATTTAATTTATATAAAATGTCATGAAGACATTTATAATGAATAATATTGAGTTTCAAAACTCATAATCTTTAGCTAAAAGATAAAAAATTATTCTATGATAAAATGAATGTTTTTGTTTGCATGGCCAGTGAGAGCCCTGCTCCATCTGGAAGAGACTCCGGCACACTTCATCCGACAGGGAACTCAACGATCAGACACACACATACATAGTGGTGCAAAAGTGAGTGCTGTCCGTACAAAATCACAACACTTTTTTGTGCCTTTATTAGATCATGCCGTATAGATGAGTCAGAAAACAACACTTACTGGCCATTTCATTAAAGTGTTAGTTCACCCAAAAATGAAGTTCAGTCATTAATTCCTCTCCCTCATGTGGTTCTTCACCCGTAAGACCTTCGTTCATCTTCAGAACACAAATGAAGATATTTTTTAATGAAATCCGAGATTTTTTTTCACGTTAGTACCAGTAATAGTAGATTAACGCTTGAAACAACATTCGTTCTGATGTTCATTCATGTTTATTTGATGCTATAAATGAACTAGTATGAAGAGATGATCGCTTCACGAGGAGCTACAGCGATCTGTCACCACACATTAAACACACACTAGACGCTATTTACTGATTCAACTTCTTTAAAAAATTACCATATTTTAAATATGAAACTGTTTCATATGTTGTCAGTGTCTCTTTGCTCCTCGATGTATTTTTCACTTCGTGAGAACATGATGTGTGGCGTGAGAGCGGACATAGCAACAGTAACTAAAGGGGGCGGGGCTTTCCGAACAGTCAATTAATGAGCAGGAGACAGTCCTGGTGTTTGCCGGATCCTCTGGGACATTCTGAAGCCTTCTTCACTGCAGTTGATCCTCTCTCATTGAAGTTCTCGATGATCCAGTAAATGGTTCTTTCGGTCAATATTCAATTTTCTTGCATATGAGGCCATTTTGATGCAAAGCAATGATGGTTGCAAGTATTTCTTTGAAGGTAACCATTGCTAACACCAGAACACAATGAATGAAGCTCTTTTTTCCCCCTTTAATGCACTCAGTTTGCTCTTATAATCCAATCACAGCGATTTAACTTGCATTCGTTCACACTTTCTCACGGGTTTGTGATAAATTGAAGCTTTTTGCAGTTATTGATAACTCCGCACAATAATCTAGAAACAATGGGATTCAACGCCACACAAACTGCAGCGGCAAGCTTTTCTCTGCACAGAATTTGCCCACGGCTGTACACACCAACAATTAAAAAGGGCAACGCCAGGAAGTAAGAACACATCCTGTGTGAATAGACGTATTATCAAACTAGCAAAATAAATTGACTTCTGTTCACATAGACTTATGTTCATTAAATTCACTTGTTATGCCATTACTTGTGAGCCACTTGATTAAATAATCAGTGCATCATCCTATAATTTAGTCAATTATTTATGCATATGATAATATAAAACTTTCTTCCACAGAGAGATGAATGCATAAAGAAAGCAAGATCCACCATCCCTGAAAACAGCAGCGCTTCTCTGTCAGAAGTGATCACCGACAGGTTCATGTGCACTGGAGGAACAGAGACGAACAGACATGAAATGACTTGCAAAGGTTTGGTTGAAGAAATTAGATATATATATATATATATATATATTGATGTCTTCACACTAAGATGACACATAATGAGTGCAAGTGTTTGCAGGGGATTCTGGTGGATCTCTGTTCCTACGCAAGAAGATGCGATATTTCCAAGTGAGTGCTTTGTTTATTTTCCAATGACTTGATAAAAACTTCTTGTCTTAATAATGCATTTACTTGAGAGTGAGATAATATCACTTATTTTTAAAGAATATGTCTTGATATCACTGGCAAATAAGAAATGTCTAGGAGGAATTTCCATTTCATTCTGACTTTAAGCAGATAATTGTGTGAGATTTATGTTTGAATCAAGGGAAAATATTTATCACCAGATTAAGTGAATTAGAGACATCAGTGTGTGAATATGTACAGTAGTGGCCAAAAGTGATGTGTGGAGTGATATTTGTTATTAATGAACAATTAAAACCATCAATATATGGGGAAAATATTTTATGAGGGAACAACAAAATCCTAAACTTGCTTAAGGTATTAATCTAACAAACATTTTGGCAAAAAAGGCAAACTACACTATCATCACAAATTAAACAACTGTCTCCAAGCACAACTATATAATATGCTTATAGGATGGTATAAAGTTATTTTTAATGGAAAGTGAGTAAAAAAAATACTGATTAAGATTTTTTTTTGCCATGTGGGGTACGCCTTATTTAGGGGTGAAAGATTTTTCAATTTCTAATATGTGTGTGCATGTGTATCAATATTGTTGATAACTCAGATGAGATTGACAGAACAGATTTCTGTTCCAAAAGAGCTGTAAGGTTAAATGTATAATTATATAAACAGGGCTGGGTAGGTTACTTTTAAAATGTATTTCACTACAAAATACATGCTTTAAAAAGTCATTTGTAACGTATTTCGTTACATTACTCAAGTTTAGTAACTTAATCTAAATACTTTAGAATACTTTGGAATACTAATAAGTGTGAAACAAACACAAAAAAAGGTCATTGCACGTTTTTATCTCACAATTCTGACTTTTTCCCACAGAATTGCGTGATATAAAGTTGCAATTGTGAGTTATAAAGCCAGAATTATGAGATATAAACTCACAATATTGAGAAAAGTCAGAATTATGAGAAATAAACTCACAATATTGATAAAAGTCAGAATTATGAGATATAAACTCACAATATTGAGAAAAGTCAGAATTATGAGATATAAACTCACATACTAAATTCACAATTTCAAGAAAAAAAGTCAGTATTGCAAGTTTATATCTCCCAATTCTGACTTTATAACTTGCAACTGTGAGGGAAAAAACAAATTGAGAGAAAAAGTCACAGTGACGAGTGAATTATAAAATGACTCACAAAACATGAAAACAGTGGAAAACATGAAACTTAACTCCTCTTTTTCAGACGGTCAGAGTCAGAGAATCACCAATCGCTGTTTAAATGACATTAAAACTCAAAGTAATCACTTTGGTAATCTAAAACACTTTTCAGATGTAACTGTAATCTGATTACCACCCATTTAAAATGTAACTGTAATGAAACACAGTGACTCAAATTTTGTATTTTAAATACGTAACTAATTTACTTGTATTTCGTTACTCCCCAACCCTGTTTACAAATGGAAGATAGTGGGTTAAAGTCCGGAAACTGGATTTACTTCAGTGTTCATCATTGTGTTTTCTGATTGGCTGAATTGCAAGTTGGTGCTGTTTTTCTGAGCGCTGACCATGTGAGAGAGTAAAAGAGATGTCGTTCACGAGCCGCTTCTCTTCTCTTATCCTTTTGAGTGTGTCACGCAAATTTAACAAACCCTACTTTACAGAACCAAGAGAACCGAACTGTAAGTGTGAACACCAAACAAGTGAACTGAGACCCCAGAAAAGTGATTCTGTCCTCTTCCAAACAAACTAACAAATAGTAACACAACCCAGACCAAGGCATCTAAACAAACCAAAAACAGGACGTGATTTTACAAGATGTGACCCTGAAGGCTGCATCCAAAATCGCATAATCTCTCGAGTAGGTGCTTCTTTTGAATAAGTACTTACTGTGACTATGAAAAAAGTATGTTCTATATAGTATGAATGTAATCCAGATGTACTACATTCGCCATGTTGTCATATGACCAACTAGTGTCAGTTGTGTTGCTTCACTGCCATTCAACAATCCTCTCCTGTGGCCTCAATCTGCCTGGAAGTAGCAGGTCATCCAGGTATTTTTGCCCTCTCTTTTACGAGTACTATGAATTCAGATATACTTCTTTTTGTCATATACTATATGTTGCCTGTTACAGTTCAGTCAGGTGTTTAAAGTGCGTCTTCTTGCAGCAGGTCTTTGTTTGAGTGTGACGGAGGAAATCCTGCTTTTTTTTCTCTTTCACAAGTTTTAAGCTGGTAAAAATAACACCAGCACAGACGAGATCTCACGCAAGATCAAACTTGAGAAGAGCATCAAATGGAGGACAATCAACGTGTTTGATAATTATAATTTTGGATCATGGAGGCTCTGACGCAATCAGGAGTAGTAAAATAATAATAATGACACCACACAGTTTTTTGGACAAAAAGTCGGTTGCGACAAGCCTCAAATCGGGCCACACCCCCCAGATCATCTGGGGTGCAAATCAGGCTCAAAATGGGTTTTAAAATGTTCAATTGTGTGGCCAGCCTAAGCAGAGCAAAACATCAGACTTTAAGTCATTTGGCTTCTGTTATTCTCTCACAGGTGGCCGTCATTAGCTGGGGCACTAAGCAGACATGTGACTCGAGGACGACTGACAGAGATGACCGGCCTCTGGACGCCCGGGACTTCCACATCAGTGTGTTCTCTGTGATGCCCTGGCTCAAGCAGCACCTTTACAAACAGCTGGAATTTCGTCCTTAGCGGTGCCGACTGAAACACGGGAATGTAAATGCAGATTTGACGGAATGTTTTCAGAGTGCCTGATCTCTGAGTGAGCTAATTTGATCAGTTGAAGATAATAAAAAGATTATTATCTCATTTATGATGACATTTTTTCAGAATCCCATTAGAAGATTGTTTGTATTAGATAATTGTTTGATAATGTTCTGTCAGGGCCACCACCATCACAGATGATTAAGAAATAGCGTACAGTTTGGGTTGGCGGTGGTTCTCCCTGTCCATCAATGCGGTGTAGAATGGGTAAGAGCGGGGAGAGCAGCGGGACAACCCTCTGCTAAACAGAACCGAAGCAACAAAATGTATTACAGTATTTCAGTATGTAACACAGTTCGTAAGAACGGGAAGAAGGAGGCGGGAACCGGCGAACAGTCAACAACTTTTAATTTCCAAATAAACAAACAATAAAACGAAAGTAAAAGTGCGGCAGTTCCTCACGGCGACTGCCGCCCATTCAAACAAAATAAAACACAACATAAAGCCTGGTCCTCTCTCGTCCTTCACTGTCGTCGCTCCTCTTTTATGCTTCCGGAGCTCCTCTGTGAGAGATACGAGACCGGTGTAGCGCGCAGCTGACGCTCATTATCACTCGCGTCACCGGCCTCGCGCCGTTCCCTCGCGGCTCTCGCCCGCCCTGCTCGTCACACAGTATTACTGAAATTAAGGAATGTCAGAGACCAAGTACTGACTGTGGACAAGATGAAGAGCTGAGGATGGTGGAGGGCTGCTGAAGAATAACTGAAATGGTAACTCAAAGGGTTACCAAAAATGATAATTCAGTCATTAATTCCTCTCCCTCATGTGGTTCTACACCCGTAAGACCTTCGTTCATCTTCAGAACACAAATGAAGATATTTTTGATGAAATCTGATGGTTCAGTGAGTCTCTATTGATAATGAACACTTTCAATGTCCAGAAAGATACTAAAACATATTTAAAGCAGGTCATGTGACTACAGTGGTTCAACCTTAATGTTATAAAGAGACGAGAATACTTTTTGTGTGCCAAAAAAACTAAATAACGACTTTTCAACAATGTCTAGTGATGGACGATTTCAAAACACTGAAGCTTTACGAATCTTTTGTGTCGAATCAGTGATTCGGCTCGAACATCAAACTGCCAAAGTCACGTGATCTATTGAAATTTTGAATCACTTATGACGTAACGAAGCCTCGTTTACTGAAATCATGTGACTTTGGCGCTCTGAACCACTGATTCGAAACATTTTACATTTACATTACATTTAGTCATTTGGCAGTCGCTTTTATCCAATTGTCGCTATTATCTGTTGTATGAATATCTGAACATACAATATGTCAAAAAAAGAGCAGAGCCTCTGGTTTTAAACAAAAAGAAAACATTTTAATCTCGCTTCATGCAGAGTAAATTGCAAAAAACATTTTTTTTCAAAGACTACAATGTGCGTAAGCAATGTTTCTGCTTCTTCTTCACCAGTGAGATTCTGGAGTCTTTCAGAAGATGTGTAATAGCACACCCTACTGTATCACATGGATTCCCGGAAAATTCCATCAATGGCATTAATATTAATAAAAACGTTAATATAAGCCTCGTTTCCACCGAAATTACCTGGAACAATTTGTCCCAGGAATTTTTTTGCCCCAGACCTGTCTGCATTTTCATCGCAGTCTAAATTACCATTAAGAGTCCGGTGACGTAGGACCGCGCGTGACTCTCCAGTTCCCGCTGGATTTCGTCCTCCACATATAGGCTTAATAAAGCCTGAACCTCGTCATTGGTCCATCGGTCGCATTTGTAAACTGTATTGTTGATTCGAATAGTAAACAACTCTTACTGCACGCACCGCAACAGACTTTTAAAAATGGTGCTTGAAATAAAATGCTGCGTCGAGTCAACCAATCAGCATGTTCAGCGCCCAAGTCCCTTGAAAGTTCCCCGATTTTGAAAAACGTCCTTCGGTGGAAATGTGGCAATAGATAGATAGATAGATAGATAGATAGATAGATAGATAGATAGATAGATTGATAGATTGATAGATTGATAGATTGATTGATTGATTGATTGATTGGCTACACATACAATCAGCAGACAAAGCAGCGCTCCCAGACTCTGTTCCTCTTCTTGGAGCCTCTTCTGTGTCGGTTGTCGTGTGGAAGGTGGTCGATTAGCTCATACAGTGTGAAGATGCAGAAGGAAATCTCATCGTAAGCCGTTTTTGTGCCATTCTCAAAAAGGCAGGCAAAGATGGCAACCGCTGGGGCATGGGCAGACATCAGCTCAACATAGGCCAAGTCTGAGTATGCACTGGGGCCGTCATATATGACCCACGGTCTTGACCAACTGTCTGGGTCTCGAGGCAGAACGCTGAGGTAAACGCCCAGGTCACGGCGGGCCATCGAGCATGTGGGGTGAGCGTATACCACCCATGTTGGAGGGAGGAAGTTCTGTGAAAAGCTCAGAGCTGGGGATGTGCTGACAGCTAGTGGGCTGTAGATGGACCTCAACTGTCTCTGAAAGTGTTGGGATTGGCCGAGCTGGTAGACTGGGGCTGGAAATCCAACCACACTCCCATGGCACCCATTTCTTGGCTCCACCAGTTTCTGCACCAGCTGGCCGTCACGAAAAACATTTCCATTATCAAAACTAACGGCCTGCACCCGGAAACCTGATACACTCCGGGCATTGCAGTACAAAATGTTGACTCCATCTTCCTGATCTACCGACACCATCTGACACTCCACGCTCTCTGGCGCAGACAGCGTCTCTCCAAAATGCCACACATTTCCATGCGTGTCGCTATAAAAACAAAACGGGTGTGGCGAAGTCTTGCACTTCCTGCCGAAGCAATTTCTGCAGTCAATATGGTAGGCATAGGCAGGGATTATTAGCCTTCCTGATTTTAATTGGGTTCCATGACCTGGACCCACAGCAAAAGTGGCCCACTCTGCCAGAAATAAAACACACACAATGGTTCCTAAATTATTTTAAAACCTGTGATATGGTGTTAGTGCAAAATATCAAACAAAGTAGTGTAAATGTGATAATTCACACTGTGTCGGATCAGTGTGTTTCTCCTGTTGGAGTTTTTTTTCACCGATTGAACGTGCTGAATCTGTGTTCGGATGTCTGGGAAGTGACGTTCTGTATTCTGGTGACTGTTGGCACTGGTCTGCGTCTGTCGGTGTGGTGTGAAGTGACAATATGTACGGTTACTTCCTGGTTTTCGTTAAGCCAGCTAGGGCATTTCCCATGTCATTCTGTACTACATTGCTTATCCCGAGGTTTACCAATTAACGTGATTGGCTAGATCCGGGCCGTGTCCGGGTCGGATGGGGGACCTGCACCTCTGCCCGGCAACAATGTGGCCCTGTGGTGTCGGCGGAGACTGTGTGAATGAGCTCATCCTTTGTGACGGCCTTACCGACTCATCAGCCAGTGGCACAGATCCACAACAAACCGTCCCATACCGGCGTGATCAAAAAGATCTTAAACTAGATGGAACTGGATTAAATATTTTGACTGTTGCGACTCAAATCGGACTTATGACCTGTAACTCTGAGTATTGGACAAGTGTTCACCGTTGGCCAGAGGAGAACTGCCCACCCGACTAAGCCTGGTTTCTCCCAAGGTTTTTTTCTCCATTTGTTGGAGTTTTGGTTCTTGCCGCTGTTTCCTTTGGCTTGTTTAAGTTGGGGACACTAGCTTGATATTCAGCAGTGTTTTTGATATGCCTGCATTGGTGTCGTTGTATGTGAACTGAGCTGAGCCGGACGATTACGTCACTGTTTTCTCCAGTGCTGATATACATAAATTAACTAGACTAATAACTATTGATCTTTGCAACGGAATGAATCAATAATATATAGAATAAGCTGGACAATGACACCATTTTCTTTGGGAGCCAAAATTATTTGCCAATTATTACTGTAAAGCTGCTTTGACACAATTTGCATTGTAAAAAGCGCTATATAAGTAAAGGTGACTTGACTACTAACTGTACATCGACACAAAACCATCAATCTTCGACTTTTTAATGTTTTTATATTTTAATGCAGTTATCACACTTGCCTAATTTGCAAATAAACCAGTATTATTGATTGCAATGAAGATGAAGCTAATAAAAATGTTTGAAGAAGAAACACTGTGTACTTTATAAAGTAAAACAACGAGCTTCTGGCATGACAGCCATACGCATACGACATTACATTTATTCATTTAGCAGACGCTTTTATCCAAAGCGACTTACAAGGGGAGCAACTAGGGGTTAGGTGTCTTGCTCAAGGACACTTTAGTCATGGTATTGAAGGTGGAGAGAGTGCTGTTCATTCACAATCCACACCTTCAATTCCTGCTGGCGTGGGAATCAAACCAACAACCTTCAGGTTACAAGCCCAACTCCCTCACCATTAGACCACGACGTACGTCCAAAAAGTATTAACTTCTGCGATATAGTACACAATGCCATGACGTACTACAATTTAACGTGTAGTACATCTTGTCATTTTTTGGACATATGGACGTATGGCTGTTGTGCCAGAAGCTCGTTATTTTACTTTATAAAATTTTAAATGAGTACATCAGGACATTCATTGAATAACCTCTGGTTGTGCTTTACGTATCCGGATAGAGGAGTATGCTCTACCATACTTTACCTTTGATGGTGTCCCCTATGAGCGTCCTGGTAAGGTCTGTAACGGAGCTCCAGGTGTCCCCCTGGTCACTGCTAGACACATAGCAAAGACGAGTCACGTTCTTCCCTGTTATTAACTGGTAAGACTCAGAGGTGTGACCCAGGACGGCGATGAAAAACAAGAAGACGGTGCCCGTAAACTCATCATAAACGGGGCAGGGGTTCATCGAGCGGTGGCCCTCCAGTCGAGCGCTACTCAACGCCTTCATGTCTTTCCACTGAGGAGAGAAATAAGATGATTTTTGACTATGAAAAAAACATATTCCGTAACACTTTACAAGGTTCATTAGTTAACATGAACTAATAATGAACTGCACTTCTACAGCATTTATTAATCTTTGTTCATGTTAATTTCAACATTTACGAATACATTATTCCACATATTCTATGTTTAATAGTTATAATCAGGGCTGCACAGAAGTTTTTCAGTCTGGTTCTCATGAAAGCACCTGGAGATTCGGTGTGTGACCCATTAAATATAACTATAAAAAATTAAATGATTAATAAGGGCATTATTGCAATTTATTTAGATTTTTTAATAAAATAATAAACGAAATAGTAAATAAAGTGTGATAATACAATTATATTTTAAAATAAAAAAATGACTGCTAAAGGTGACCTATAACGTCTCTTTCACAAGATGTTTTCACAGATTCTCTGGTGTCTCCAGAATGTGTGTGTGAAGTTACAGCTCAAAATCCTCCACAGATCATTTATTATCACTTGTCAAATTCGCCTCTATTTGGGTGTGAGCAAAAACACGCCGTTTTTGTGTGTGTCCCTTTAAATGCAAATGAGCTGCTGCTCCAGAAGAGGGCGGAGCTTTAACAGCTCAACAACAACAAAGCTGGAGAATCTCACGCAGACAAAATGAGGAAAGTGTTCAAACTGATGGAGAGACTCAGGAAGACGTTTCTGAACGGTTAGTGGATAAATTGATGTAGTTGCTGTGGAGTTGATCAACTCATCACTAGCATGTGTCGTCACGTTCATCTTTTTTCCTTGAATCGACCCTCGTTTGTGAAGCAGTCCGGCGTAAAATGACGGCATCAACAACACTCGACTACAACAACTCTTCCTCTTCTCTAAAGCAGCACAACATGGCCCCGCCCACTTTGTTGAGTGTTCTCGGGGGCGGGTTTATGTAAATTTTAGCGTTTGTGATGTCATCAACCCAGGTAGAAGCTCGTTTACAGCGATTTCGAAAAGAAAATATCTCTCGTCATTGAACTTTGAGCGTTGTAACTTCGCAGATGTTGTTTCTGCTCAAACAGCAACAGGTTAAAAGAGTCAAATCATAATCAACCACTCCTTTAAATGAAAATGCAATTACTTTATGCTAATTGTACATTTTCAAAAAAAAAATACTTTTTTTTTTATATATATGATTGTTCAACGTTTTCAAACCTAAAATCAGCACGCTTTTATTTTGGCGGGTTGCCAGGAAGTAAGTATACGCACCGCCGGTTTTAACACTGCCAAGTGAATGTCACAGACATGTCGGTACGCAAATGAGCAGCCTAAACTTATTTACCCAGCGCATTTTTCTTTTGGTCGCACCTGCGCACCCCTGGTTATAATAGAGTTGACATATGTTAGAGCACATCTTACTTCCACATAGTTTTTATAAAAAGTGCCTTTGCGCATGACCAGCAGATGAGCTTGAGCGTCTGCCGGGGTCAGTCTCTCCTCACAGAAGGCCAAGAAACAGCTGGAGCGAGGAATGTAGATCAAAGCAGGCACACGGTACGTAACTCCGCTCGGCTCCTTTTGGAAAAGCACGGATCGTGCTGGGAAGTACTGAGACCCCATAGCCTCACATAACTAAAACAAACAAACAAAGATGGCTCACGTCAGTAAACTTTTTCATTCACCGATTTAAACTCGAATGCAACATGAATAAAAAATATGTCCCTCCACTTTGTTTTTTCACTAAAGTCATGGATAATCACATCATGAATATGCAGAAGCAACAATGGCGGAGGAGGAGATGTTCACTGGCTTACTTGTGCTTGACAGCTCCTGCTCTCCATCTGATTTTCATAATGTGGAAAAGAGCAGCAGGGACATTCTGCTGAATATTGCTAGTGTAAGTCGTACAGTCATTCTTTTAAACCAAGAAAGTCTTCCAATACTTTTAAGGAAGTAAAGTTGCTTGGTGTTAAAGAAAAGTGCAGACGCTCACAAAAAAAAAATTGTGACAGTCGGTGAGGACTATTGTGCTCAGAGAAAGACAGTTGGACAGTGCAACAGAAAGCCCGGTTCACGTCAGCATTTTTACAAAAGGCTTATTCTGGGTTTTAACTCAACTCACCGCTGAAAAGCAAAGCCGGCCTGTTCTTTATCACAATAGTTTGAGCATCACAACCATAGTTAGCATGAATTACACTGTGATCATTCAACACTCACAGAAAATGTCTCTCTTATTATGAAGACAAACACACACTCGTGTCTACAAAACACACTTTCTGCTGTGGACAAGCTGGTTCACAGTCTTTTGGGTAATAAAATGTTTTCAATTTTTCAAAAATTTTTAGCTAAAAGAAATGAATAAACGCTCGAGGATAAAATAGGTACTCACAGCACACAGGCAGGACGTCGTGAGATGAGTGGTAGATAACGCGGATGTGTGAGATCAAGAGGGTGCAAGTGTGTGAAAGTGTGCGTGTCAGTCTGTGACAAGTGCACTATGTAGCACACACTTGTCTATTAGATGGCGATCCATTCAGTGTCGTGTTCGCTGTTTGTGCACTGACCTAGAAGTGGGCTTGACTTGTCAGCACCAGTGCAGACAGAATGAAATATAAAAGCCAGTCCAAGATTGCAGCTGTACATTTATCCAGCCTCGCATGTTTAGTTTTATTTCTTGTTTCTTTATATAGCACCATATAATTACAATCAGGGTTGGGGAGTAACGAAATACAAGTAACTTAGTTACGTATTTAAAATACAAAATTTGAGTCACTGTATTTCATTACAGTTACATTTTAAATGGGTGGTAATCAGATTACAGTTACATCTGAAAAGTGTTTTAGATTACCAAAGTGATTACTTTGAGTTTTAATGTCATTTAAACAGCGATTGGTGATTCTCTGACTCTGACCGTCTGAAAAAGAGTTAAGATTCATGTTTTCCACTGTTTTCATGTTTTGTGAGTCATTTTATAATTCACTCGTCACTGCAACTTTTTCTCACAATTTGTTTTTTCCCTCACAATTGTGAGTTTGCATTTCACAATTCTGACTTCTTTTTTATCACAATTGCGAGATTTAAACTCACAATTGCAAGTTATAAAGTCAGAATTGGGAGATATAAACTTGCAATACTGACTTTTCTTGCAATTGTGAATTTAGTATGTGAGTTTATATCTCATAATTCTGACTTTTCTCAATATTGTGAGTTTATATCTCATAATTCTGACTTTTCTCAATATTGCGAGTTTATATCTCATAATTCTGACTTTTCTCAATATTGCGAGTTTATATCTCATAATTCTGACTTTTCTCAATATTGCGAGTTTATATCTCATAATTCTGACTTTTCTCAATATTGCGAGTTTATATCTCATAATTCTGACTTTTCTCAATATTGCGAGTTTATATCTCATAATTCTGACTTTTCTCAATATTGCGAGTTTATATCTCATAATTCTGACTTTTCTCAATATTGCGAGTTTATATCTCATAATTCTGACTTTTCTCAATATTGCGAGTTTATATCTCATAATTCTGACTTTTCTCAATATTGTCAGTTTATATCTCATAATTCTGACTTTTCTCAATATTGCGAGTTTATATCTCATAATTCTGACTTTTCTCAATATTGTGAGTTTATATCTCATAATTTTGACTTTTCTCAATATTGTCAGTTTATATCTCATAATTCTGACTTTTCTCAATATTGCGAGTTTATATCTCATAATTCTGACTTTTCTCAATATTGTGAGTTTATATCTCATAATTCTGACTTTTCTCAATATTGCGAGTTTATATCTCATAATTCTGACTTTTCTCAATATTGCGAGTTTATATCTCATAATTCTGACTTTTCTCAATATTGCGAGTTTATATCTCATAATTCTGACTTTTCTCAATATTGCGAGTTTATATCTCATAATTCTGACTTTTCTCAATATTGTGAGTTTATATCTCATAATTTTGACTTTTCTCAATATTGTCAGTTTATATCTCATAATTCTGACTTTTCTCAATATTGCGAGTTTATATCTCATAATTCTGACTTTTCTCAATATTGCGAGTTTATATCTCATAATTCTGACTTTTCTCAATATTGTCAGTTTATATCTCTTAATTCTGACTTTTCTCAATATTGTGAGTTTATATCTCATAATTCTGACTTTATAACTCACAATTGCAACTTTATATCACGCAATTCTGAGGGAAAAAGTCAGAATTGTGAGATAAAAACTTGCAAATACCTTTTTGTGTGTTTGTTCCACACTTATTAGTATTCCAAAGTATTCTAAAGTATTTAGATTAAGTTACTAAACTTGAATAATGTAACGAAATACGTTACAAATGACTTTTTGAAGCATGTATTTTGTAATCTGTAGTGAAATACATTTTAAAAGTAACATACCCAGCCCTGATTACAAGATTGTTCAAAGGTGCTTCACAATAATGCAATGAAACTAATTACAAACATAATAAAAATTCACATAGCATCACATGATACTGCATATTTAAACCATAACATAACCTGAGCAAAAAAGATGAAGCCAGGAAGAACTTTTAAGTTTAGACTCAAAAATAGATGGAGTGGATGCTAATCTAATGTGTAGCGGTATAGAAAGATCGGGACACTATTTTTTCAGTCTGGCTCTTGGACGGAGCGATTAAGGCTGAAATCAAGTGAACCGCAATAGTTTAGAAGAGATTAAATGAACTGATGTAATAAAGTTTGTGCTTAATTCTGTTATTTTCACTGTTACGTGACCAGATTTCTGAAATGTTAAATGTTCAGTGATCAAAAAGTTCTTGAAATCTTACTTGATATTAGCTATGAACTGAATAATGAGGGCAAAACATTTTTGTATGTTTTGCTTTTAATTGTATTGGATTCCATATGCTATTATTATAATGAATAATATATAATATTGGGGTGAATAATATGTGAATAATATTATGGTGTTTGCTGGTCAACCCTAACCACCCTAATGAACAAAAAAGCAAACCTATACAAAAATGTATTTATAATACATTTATTTCATTCTAAGTGTACTATATATCACTTGAGATTTACTGATATAATTATAATTTGAATTTTTGGAGTACTTCTTTATTGCACAATGCACATTTCTTAATATTAAAGCTGCAAATGCAATATGTAGTTTTTCGTCCACTAGAGGTCGCCTATTCAAAACATGCAGTTAATTTTAAAACATATTGTATGATGGAGAAAATTCTGTATTACTGAATTTGATTTTCATGCACATGTTCTTTGTTTGGTTTTTCCCGCCACTCCTTTGACTCCCTGGTAACCATCATCATTAGTTCATCATCAGCTGTGTTAATTAATTAGTCTTGTTTGCTCACTTGTGTTCCTGTGTATTTATACCCTGTTCTTCCCCATTCCTGGGCGGTTCTTGTTTGTCTTTGCACGTTTATGTTTTCATGTGTGTGGTTTTTCTGGATCCCGTGCTTTTGTTCAGTAAATGCTGCATTTCCATATGCTGCTCGTTCTTGGATGTTTATATACCACGAACCGTAACAGAAGAACCGAGCCTAACAGTAAGATGAACCGGGCGGAGGACAAACTCACTATTCTCCAGAGTGGACTGCTAATGTTTCCAATCAGGTGAGCTGGAGGGATTCTATGATTAATCCCTGCTTCCCGATGGGACTGGAGGATCACTTATTTCATTACATTTCTCCTAGTGAATGTTATTGGTCCGTAGTGGCTTTATTAATTATGTCCTCGATCTAGCGAATTCTGCGCGATTTTTTTTTGTTAAAAAAACGTTATTTTCGTTGCACAAGACAATTGTTTTCTTTACTTACAACACTATTTGTTTTTATTCACGTTCAGATTGAAAATATATTTCTCTGATAAGTCACTTTTGTTCTATTGTATAACAATTTTTGTATTAATTTTACTCCCTGGTCTTTTTTGGACATATTGTCAGTAATATTGTAGTTTTATCTATAGTAATATTGTAACAAATGGCTATAACTTGCTTAGTGATTGTTACATTTCATCTGAAAGTTTAAAACTTGAAAAGTTATTTTTGGATTAGAAGAAATCCAAACTTCAGGAGGTTTTGTGTGAGTTTACAGTATTTTAACTGGTGTTTTTCTTGAAATTCTGGAAATCTGATCCATTCCCAGACAAAATAAATGTAAAATTGGGACTTTAAATGAGCTAAACTGAAACTTATAATATATGCACTGTTAAATGTCGCTGTAGATTTAGCAGCACATTACTGTAAAAACCAACAGTACAATACTGTATTTTATAATACAGTACAATACTGTATTATTAATTACAGCAGAAGCAGACTAAAATTAGAAAATGCTGTAAAAATACAGTAAAATACTGTTTTGTAGAATTACAGCACTCTTCTTGTGTACTGTAAATTAAATTACAGTATGTTTACTGTATATGAAAATACAGTAACTTGCTGGCAACCGTGCTGCCAGTACTGTACTGTAAAAATACAGGAAAATTGTTAACAGTGTGGCACTTGATGTTGACTGATAGAATGGGTTAGAAAACCAAAGAAGAAGAGCCGGAGCAGCAAACCATAGACCATACCATAGTACAAACTTACGGACTGCAGCTTTAAGATGAGGAAAATGAGAGAAAGAAAAACAAAACAGAACAAAAAGAAGGGTATACATAAAAGGAATATCGTTCTGATCGCTTTACAGCTTGAACGTCTAGAGTTTCAAAATAAATCGTTCTGTCAGTCTTGAAATGGCTGATATCGGGTTTCCTTTCAGACCTTTTACATTTGTGAATGGAAAATGTACTAAGTAACATAATGAGATTTAACATAAATATGACTCGTGTATGTCTTTTTTGCCATAGTAAAAGTAAAATCTGTTTTCTCTGTGTTAATTTTTATTCCACTTACATACCAAATAAACATTCAACATCACTCGAAAAGAAGTTAACAGATACATTAAAAAAGAAGTAAAGTAGTTTAGGGTTATACAGAAAACACTCAGAAAGATCAGATTTATTTTTTTTTAGGAATTGCTGTGTTGGATAAATTCTGTGTATTAACGTTGTTGTTAACACAATCCATTTCCAATTAATAATCTCAAAATGGTTCTTCCAGTAGTGTTTATTATGGAACTTTGAAAAGGCAATGAATCACACATCAAAAATATATTATTGCATCTTTAATATCCCTTGGGAACTGCCGGTGTTCTCTGCCTTTTCCATTCTTTCCAGAAGTCTTCCTTTTCCTTTAAACACCTTCTCAACCTAGCTGTCAGGAGGTGGATTCCTTCACACAGGATAAAACCCAGTGTGCCTGTCGGACCATGTGGAATCGCCTGATGCATTGAAAGTAATTGCCCAGGAATCTGCATTCCAGGCCAGCATGGAGAGCCGTGGATTGAGTTCAGGACCAGGTGTCAATGGATTCTCGGCAAGTCGCTCGAGAGTATCTCGTAGCAACCCTCGATTCAGAGCTATGACTATACACTAATATATATATATTCTGTAGAGCTGTGAATGTCTAATAATGTGTTTGTGTGTGTTATTGATCAGGGTTGGGCAGTAACGAAATACAAGTAACTTAGTTACGTATTTAAAATACAAAATTTGAGTGACTGTATTTCATTACAGTTACATTTTAAATGGGTGGTAATCAGATTACAGTTACATCTGAAAAGTGTTTTAGATTACCAAAGTGATTACTTTGAGTTTTAATGTCATTTAAACATTAATGTAAACTGTGACAGGCAATTCATGTAAACAGAAATTAGTGACATTTCTGCTCATTTTAATAATTTTAACAAAATATATCACACATTTCTGACTTTTTTCCTCACAATTGCGAGATTTAAACTCAATTGGGTTTTATAAAGTCAGAATTCCATGATTAATAACTTTTTTCTCAAATTGCTTGTTTATATGTCACAATTCTGACTTCTCTCTCTAATTCTGACTTTTTTTCTCAAATTGAGTTTATATGTCAGGATTATGACTTCTTTTTCAGTATTGTGAGTTTATATCTCATAATTCTGACTTTTCTCAATATTGTGAGTTTATATCTCATAATTCTGACTTTTCTCAATATTGTGAGTTTATATCTCATAATTCTGACTTTTCTCAATATTGCGAGTTTATATCTCATAATTCTGACTTTTCTCAATATTGTGAGTTTATATCTCATAATTCTGACTTTTCTCAATATTGTCAGTTTATATCTCATAATTCTGACTTTTCTCAATATTGTGAGTTTATATCTCATAATTCTGACTTTTCTCAATATTGTGAGTTTATATCTCATAATTCTGACTTTTCTCAATATTGCGAGTTTATATCTCATAATTCTGACTTTTCTCAATATTGTGAGTTTATATCTCATAATTCTGACTTTATAACTCACAATTGCAACTTTATATCACACAATTTATGAGGGAAAAAGTCAGAATTGTGAGATAAAAACTCTCAATGACCTTTTTTGTGTTTGTTTCACACTTATTAGTATTCCAAAGTACTCTAAAGTATTTAGATTAAGTTACTAAACTTGAGTAATGTAACAAAATACGTTACAAATGACTTTTTAAAGCATGTATTTTGTAATCTGTAGTGAAATACATTTTAAAAGTAACCGACCCAGCCCTGTATATACCCCATTCTGTTTTTTCTTTCTGTCATTTTCCTCATCTTAAAGCTGCAGTCCGGAAGTTTTGCCTCTGTTGCCATCTCTGGTTGAAACCTGCAATTGCAGTTATTTACAGAGTTACTATCTTTACGTGGGTTGTGAATCGGCATGGTGAACCACCCTGGTGGCAAGTTACTATATCTAAGTTCCAAGAACAACCTGATGCAATAGCCACTATTATTATACCATGCATATGTTGACTTTTTTATTATTATTTAAAGAAGAAACCAAACCAATGTATAGTTGACATTTGAGGTTTAATGCTATAAAAAAACTAAAAAAAATTCAGTTAGTGTTCAGATTTTTTTTTTTTTTATAGAAAAATATGGCATGCAGTTGCTTCAAACAATGGTATAAAGCTATTCAATGTAAATTGTGATAATCATCATTAATAATCACAATTACAGTTTCAAGGGAACAGTCAACAAGTATGATTTTTGTCATAATCGTGTGTATTAGCGTTACCTGTAGATTTCAATTTCTGTAGCCACTCCACAGTCTGAAGACTTTTGCTTTTGACTACAGGAGAATCTCAGTTGTCACTGATGTCACTCTTTTGGACCTCACTGGATTACAATCTGCCATCAAAATGATAAATTTAATTATTACAGCTACTGTGTGAAAAAGCTATAAATGATCCGTCTCCTGCAGCATCCTCACATGTGATTTTACGGTGGCCCAGTAGTGCACAACACAAAGAAATTTAAAAAGCAAACATAAGTTCACAACACAACGAAATCAAGCCACAACAAAACGGAAACAAGCCGCGACACAACGAAATAAAGCAAAAATCTAACTTTGCCATTTCTGTTGTGTTGTGGCTTTATTTCTGTTGTGTTGCAGCTTATTTCCGTTGTGTTGTGGCTTTATTTCTGTTGTGTTGTGGCTTTATTTCTGTGTGTTGTGGCTTTATTTCTGTTGTGTTGTGGCTTTATTTCTGTTGTGTTGCGGCTCGTTTTCGTTGTGTTGTGGCTTTATTTCATTGTATTGCAGCTTATTTCCGTTGTGTTGTGGCTTTATTTCATTGTATTGCAGCTTATTTCCGTTGTGTTGTGGCTTTATTTCTGTTGTGTTGTGGTTTTATTTCTGTGTGTTGTGGCTTTATTTCTGTTGTGTTGTGGCTTTATTTCTGTTGTGTTGCGGCTTTATTTCGTTGTGTTGCGGCTTTATTTCGTTGTCTTGTGGCTTTATTTCGTTGTGTTGTGGCTTTATTTCGTTGTGTTGTGGCTTTATTTCGTTGTGTTGCGGCTTTATTTCGTTGTATTGTGGCTTTATTTCGTTGTGTTGTGGCTTTATTTCGTTGTGTTGTGGCTTTATTTCATTGTATTGCAGCTTATTTCCGTTGTGTTGTGGCTTTATTTCATTGTATTGCAGCTTATTTCGTTGTGTTGCGGCTCGTTTTCGTTGTGTTGTGGCTTTATTTCATTGTGTTGCAGCTTATTTCCGTTGTGTTGTGGCTTTATTTCATTGTATTGCAGCTTATTTCCGTTGTGTTGTGGCTTTATTTCATTGTATTGCAGCTTATTTCGTTGTGTTGCGGCTCGTTTTCGTTGTGTTGCGGCTCGTTTTCGTTGTGTTGCGGCTTTATTTCGTTGTGTTGCGGCTTTATTTCGTTGTGTTGCGGCTTTATTTCGTTGTGTTGCGGCTCGTTTTCGTTGTGTTGCGGCTTTATTTCGTTGTGTTGCGGCTTTATTTCATTGTGTTGCGGCTTTATTTCATTGTGTTGCGGCTCGTTTTCGTTGTGTTGTGGCTTTATTTCATTGTGTTGCGGCTCGTTTTCGTTGTGTTGTGGCTTTATTTCATTGTGTTGCGGCTTTATTTCGTTGTGTTGTGGCTTATTTCATTGTGTTGCGGCTTTATTTCGTTGTGTTGCGGCTGTATTTCGTTGTGTTGCGGCTTTATTTCGTTGTGTTGCGGCTTTATTTTGTTGTGTTGTGGCTTTATTTCATTGTGTTGTGGCTTTATTTAGTTGTGTTGTGGCTTTATTTCATTGTGTTGCGGCTTTATTTCGTTGTGTTGCGGCTTTATTTTGTTGTGTTGCGGCTCGTTTTCGTTGTGTTGCGGCTTTATTTCGTTGTGTTGCGGCTTTATTTCATTGTGTTGCGGCTTTATTTCGTTGTGTTGCGGCTCGTTTTCGTTGTGTTGCGGCTTTATTTCGTTGTGTTGCGGCTTTATTTCATTGTGTTGCGGCTTTATTTCATTGTGTTGCGGCTCGTTTTCGTTGTGTTGTGGCTTTATTTCATTGTGTTGCGGCTCGTTTTCGTTGTGTTGCGGCTCGTTTTCGTTGTGTTGTGGCTTTATTTCATTGTGTTGCGGCTCGTTTTCGTTGTGTTGTGGCTTTATTTCATTGTGTTGCGGCTTTATTTCGTTGTGTTGTGGCTTTATTTAATTGTATTGCAGCTTATTTCCGTTGTGTTGCGGCTCGTTTTCGTTGTGTTGCGGCTCGTTTTCGTTGTGTTGCGGCTTTATTTCATTGTGTTGCAGCTTATTTCCGTTGTGTTGCGGCTCGTTTTCGTTGTGTTGCGGCTCGTTTTCGTTGTGTTGCGGCTTTATTTCATTGTGTTGCAGCTTATTTCCGTTGTGTTGTGGCTTTATTTCATTGTATTGCAGCTTATTTCCGTTGTGTTGCGGCTCGTTTTCGTTGTGTTGCGGCTCGTTTTCGTTGTGTTGCGGCTTTATTTCATTGTGTTGCAGCTTATTTCCGTTGTGTTGTGGCTTTATTTCATTGTATTGCAGCTTATTTCCGTTGTGTTGTGGCTTTATTTCATTGTATTGCAGCTTATTTCGTTGTGTTGCGGCTCGTTTTCGTTGTGTTGCGGCTCGTTTTCGTTGTGTTGCGGCTTTATTTCATTGTGTTGCGGCTTTATTTCGTTGTGTTGCGGCTCGTTTTCGTTGTGTTGCGGCTTTATTTCATTGTGTTGCGGCTTTATTTCGTTGTGTTGCGGCTTTATTTCGTTGTGTTGCGGCTCGTTTTCGTTGTGTTGCGGCTTTATTTCATTGTGTTGCGGCTTTATTTCATTGTGTTGCGGCTCGTTTTCGTTGTGTTGTGGCTTTATTTCATTGTGTTGCGGCTCGTTTTCGTTGTGTTGCGGCTCGTTTTCGTTGTGTTGCGGCTCGTTTTCGTTGTGTTGCGGCTCGTTTTCGTTGTGTTGCGGCTCGTTTTCGTTGTGTTGTGGCTTTATTTCATTGTGTTGCGGCTTTATTTCGTTGTGTTGTGGCTTTATTTCATTGTATTGCAGCTTATTTCATTGTATTGCAGCTTATTTCCGTTGTGTTGCGGCTCGTTTTCGTTGTGTTGTGCACTACTGGGCCACCGTATGATTTTAGCCTACTATCTGGGACTCCTTTATGTTTACAGACGTGACGTAATGACGCAAAAACGAATGGCTGCATACTCGAATGAAACCCACCAGTATTTGAATTATAAAACATTATTATTACAAGCTTGTGAATTGCACTAAGGTAAGATAGTTTTGAACATTGGCAGGTTATATACTTGCTCAAAAATTGGTTTTAGATCATTTTTAACAAAAAAAAGTTATGGACTGCAGCAATTGACGTTACGCTCTCATGACGTCATCAGCAGGCGACACGTGACATTACGCCGTCGCAAAGTCATCAGCAGGCGACAAGTGAAAGCTGCTGGGGAGCAACAGCATTTCATAACAGGTCTGTGAAGATTAATAATCGAAGTTTGTATGTAGCAAAAGAAAATCTGACGAAGACAAATAAGAATATAAGAGCAGAATATATTTATTTCGCACTTTTAGGATTCATGTAATAGTCAAAAGACGATTCGATCAACAGTTAAACCACCAAAATACAGGTGTTGTAACGAAATCTGACTGCAGTGTAAAGGAATATTTGATGCAAAATACTTCAAACATGGGTCAAAGAAAAAGAAAAGGGGTTTTCAAGCTTCAAAACAATAAGTGTAATACAGCTTTGAATTGTTGTTGTTGGTTTTCAATAAATCAGAATCGTCCTGTTTAACATGTTTGTTTGTTTTTCTGAGCAAAAATTAAATATACATTTTTAACATGATTTACAGAAAACGCCCACTAAAATGTCATTCAGTGTGTCAATCTTGTCAGGCACTTTTACAACAAGAATCTATTTATGCCATTTTAAAGACTAATTACTTTTAGCCCAAATGCTAATTACTTGTAATTTTACATTTTTAAACTCTGTCACTGTCCATTTGTCAGCAAGAATGTTTTACTCATTTAAAATGCAATACAATTTAGTATATTTAATATATATTTTCATACGCACAGGTCAGAATAAGAATGTTGTTTCACATTTTACATAAATAAGTGTTACACTGAATGACAATGGATCATTATTTCACCAACATTTTGACATTTTATTCTCACAAAACTTATTTGAAACCTTAAAAGTGGACATTTACTTGCATTTAATGTGCTTTATATGTATATAAATCCCTTTTGTAGTTTTTTATTGATGCTTACATCTAAATGTCTTTGACCCTCATACATGTAGAATCTTTAAATCCCCTCCTTTATTATAGTCAGAAATGTGTTAAAGCATTAGTTCACTCCAGAATGAACATTTCCTGATAATTCACTCTCCTCCATGTCATCAAGATGTTCATGTCTTTCTTTCTTCAGTGGGAAAGAAATGAAGGTTTTGAGGAAATCATTCCAGGATTTTTCTCCATATAGTGGACTTCACTGGGGTTCAACGGGTTGAAGGTCCAAATGTCAGTTTCAGTGCAGCTTCAAAGATCTACATGATCCAGACGAGGAATAAGAGTCTGATCTAGAGAAACCATCATCATTTTATACAAAAATATAGTTTTTAACCACAAATGCTCGTGATGTGTGGCGTGAGAGCAGACATAGCAACAGTAACTAAAGGGGGCGGGGCTTTGCGAACGGTCAATTGGTCGACCTCAAGGGTAAATGATGACAGATTGTGAACTGAACTCTTCTGTTTTGTGTGTGTAGTTCAGGATGTCCCGCGTGTGGACCGGCGGTCACTCCTCACCGGTGCTGTGTGCGGCAGTCTCCTGTGAATCCCAGCACATGGTGGCGACCGGAGCAGAAGGAGGTGAACTGACCCTGTGGAACCACGACGGCTCGCCGCTCTCCACGCGGCACGTGAGCCCGGACGATGACGTCACAAGCCTGGCCTTCTCGCCGTCGGCACCCTCCGTGCTGTACGCCTCTCACGGACGCGCTGTTAGCGTGCTAGACTGCAGGAACCTGAAGACGGCGGTGGCTGAGCTGACAGACGTGGCTGAGGAGGAGATCAACTGTGTGTCTGTGAACGAGACCGGCCGTGACCTCGCCGCGGCCGACGACTCCGGAGCCGTGACGCTCATTGATCTACAGCTGGAGAAAGTGGTCAGGACGCTGCGCAAACACGACAACATCTGCTCGTCCGTGACCTTCCGACCTCACAGGCCTCAGAGTCTGGTGTCTGCAGGACTTGACATGCAGGTACGACGCTGATTGATGAATGTTTGCCCAGGTTTCGCGTCACGTGATGTGCACAGTTGCTGGTAATGTAAGTGGGTCTAGTTCCAAACCTTGGACACAGGTCAGGACCATTGAATCGATAAATGATTGAATTGCATCATAAAAAGTGAAGCCAGCTTGCTGCTATATTGGTATTTCCTCACATTTAATTAAATTAAAGGGTTAGTTCAACTTAGTTCACAGGATTAGCTTTACTCACCCTCAAGCCATCCTAGGTGTTTCTGACTTTCTTCTTTCTGATAAACACAATCTCAGTTATAATAATAAATATTCTGACACATCTGAGCTTCATAATGGCAGTGAACATGACCAACAAGAATGAGCTGAAGAAAGTGTCTCCATCCACATCCGTCCATCATAAACGTACTCCACACTGCTGCGAGGGGTTGATAAAGGCCTTCTGAAGCCAAGTGATGCGTTTGTGTAAAAAAAAATCCATATTTAACAAGTTATGAAGTAAAATATCTAGCTTCTGCCAGACCGCCTTCCGTATTTAACTTACGAATAAAGTGTAACGCCTCTCGCACTTCATAACGCTTATGCGACGTCCTGCAACTTCCCGTATTCAACTTACGGGAAAAGCTTAACTGACATAACACCAGTTCCGTTTTTTTTTTTCTTACGTTGGTCTTGGTCAAAGTTTAGTTTTGTCCAACTCTTAATGAGTAAGAGTCATCCCACTAAACTGGAGTATGCCGCCCACAGGCGCCACCTAGCTACAAAAAAATGAATAATCTTATTTTTCAAAACTACTGCCTTGATCAACATAAAATAGGTGTTATTTGAAAGCTTAGAGTCTGAACTTTACAATGAATGTAGTCAATTTGATTAACTCCTAATTACTGCTGAGTTTTTTGGTGAAAAATAAAATTGAAAATGAATAATTTAAGAAATCGTTTTTTGTACTGCAGTGTATCAAAAATATCATACAGCTCAGATGTGTCATCTGTCATTTGAAAGGTCTCATGGAGTACAATACAAAAAGCGTTGTTGTTTTGGGCTTTGACTAAACTTGAGCAAGTTATTGTACGTGAAGCCCGACGAGACCCGTATGTAAATAATATACCGATGCGGCTTTGTGTCACGTTTTTCTCATAACGTAATGAAATGTGGAAATGTGCACATCATTACTTACAGCAGATTCTCACGATTAAAATGAGTCCAACATCATCATAGTCCAATAAATCAATCACGAGATATTTCTCACAGAGTTTCGACAAATAAAACCCCATGGGCACTAACTAAAATCAGAAGTAGCTTTCACGTGGTATTTTCACTCATAACTTCATGAAACGCATTACTTGCCGTGGATGCTTCCGTTTGAAATGAGTCCAAAATCACCATAATCCATCAGGAGTTACTCCACGCGAAAGAACGATTTTAAAAATGCCCATTAGGGGGTGCCAAGTGCTAAACAAAGCGGCTACCTTGGTTCTGAATGCTGTAACTTTTGATTACTCTATGCTATCGACACAAAATTTGATCCAGATGCAGCTCATGTGTCACGTCACATGAATTGTCCTTATTTCCTTGATGAAATATTGCATGTCAAATAAGAAAGATATGTCAAATTTCCCTTTTTTGTCTTTTATCAGCAGTTTCTCAGCATGAGAATGTCCAAATTTAAACAGGGTTAAAAGCAGAGGCTCTGTTCTTTCTTTTGACATATTGCATTTTCAGATATTCATACAACAAAATATTCTGGGGGCATTTTTTTTTTTTTTTTTTAAATGCTGGTGAGGAAAACGTTAACCCTTGTGCATTGTTCAAATTCACGACCCTTTCGTTATTCAGCCACGATTTTAACTGCTTTAAAAATGTATCAGATAAATATTTTGCTTAAATCTATTAATCAACCTCAGTCCTGATCAAAAGTACTAAATTTAAAAAAAAAATTCAGGATTTTAACTCTTTAAAACGTTAAAATCTGATGCTGCACAAAAATGAACAACGCATCAAAGCCACTGTTGTTTCTAATCTTTGACACGTTTTTTCCCAAATCAGTGACATCATTTATGAATTTGGCAATTAAAGAGTTAAAATCCTGAATTTTTTTTTTAATTTAGTAGTTTTGATCAGGACTGAGGTTGATTAATAGATTTAAGCAAAAAAATTTGAAAAAAATATTTATCTGATACATTTTTAAAGCAGTTAAATCATAACGAAAGGGTCGTGAATTTGCCCACAGAGTACTGTTGAGTTTTTGAACATTTTCAAAGCATTTTCCCAAAATATGTGTCAAAATAAGATTTGTCACCAAAAATCATTCCATTTGCTGAAACACGGAGAAAGTTATGGCCAAATTAAGACTCAAAAATTCCCCATAGTGGATGAAAACATCCCGAACAGCACAGAAGGGTTAAGGTTCAAAAACCAGTTTTCACATGGAAACTTGTGAAGCGACCTGATGAGTTTGCGTCTCTCCCGCTGCAGGTTTCGCTGTGGAACCTGCCGAAGCCGCGTCCGCTCTGGAGCTGCAGTCTGCAGGACACGCAGGAGGAAGACGCTCGTCAAATGTTCAACCCTCCTCTCGCACACTGCGTCGGTGCGGCGTCCTGCGGGAACGTGCTCGCCTGTGCGGCCGAGGACGGCTGCGTCCATCTGCTGCGGGTGTCTGAAGACGGCAGGCTCCGGGAGCGAGGGATGCTCCAGGCTCACACTCAGGGAGCGTCACAGGCTCACTTCATCAGCTTCCTCTCACACCCGTACTGGCTGGCCACCGGAGGGAACGACGGCCTCGTGGCTCTCTGGGACCTCAGTCAATATCCACTGGTGGCCAATGGCAGGAAGCCTAAAGGCCACAAGAAGAGAACTAAAGCCAGAGCTAAGACAAGTGACAAAAACCAGAAACCACAGGAAGAGGGGGCCGGAAGTGCTTCCTGTAGTTCAGAGACGTGTGGAGATGTCAGGCCCAGACGGTGTTTTCAGCATGGAGAGAAGGTGAACTGGGTGTGTCCGGCTGTGCTGGAGGGGAAGCCCAGCCTGCTGGTGACGGATCAGACTTCCTGCCCATCTGTGTATCCGCTGGATCAACTCTGAATCGGCCTGTAAAAATCCTTCACATGTATAAAAGTTATGTAAACTTCATGCAAGAGCTGCAGCTTAAATGATGCCGTTCTCAGGCTTTTATTGCTCCTCTATTGATCTGATTTGGGCAATTTTCCGGGCTTCACACTGTGACCAAGTGGTGCTTTTCTCCTGCTTGTGTGACAGTTTAGTTTGAACGGGTAACACTTCAAATTTGGTCAACTCTGTTAGAGATTATTCTTACTCTTAAAATATGCATGGCTTCATGAAAGTAAGATTTCACAATAATCAAAGGGTTAGTTCACCCAAAAATGAAATTTCTGTCATTAATTACTCGCCATCATGTCAATAAGACCTCATGTTCATCTTTTGAACTCAAATTAAGATATTTTTGATGAAATCTAAAAAGGATCTGACTCGTCCATAGACAGCAATATAACAACCACTTTCCAGAAAGGAACTAAAGACATGGTTAAAACAGTCGACGTGACTGCAGTGGTTCAACTTTAATGTGATGAAGAGACCAGAGTACTTTTAGTGTGACAGTCTCTTCCTTTCCTGACAGTCTTCTGTGCAGTTGACGCAGTTCAGAGCTTCTACATAAGACCGCCGGCTCAGTATTGGTCAAAGCCGGACAATAATGAGCCAAAGTTCTGATGAACAACACTGAAGCTCTGACCGTAAACAGCATGAGAGAATGACACAGAAGAGAAGAAATTTATGAATAAAGTCGTTATTCAATGTTTCCGCCACAGATGGCATGGAGAAGAGGCTCTCAGCTCCAGCGTCTCAAACTCACGGCACGACTTTAGCTCTATATTTAGCAACTTTCAGAACCTTTTCCTTCTTTCCAAAGTGCTTGCTCTCCCATGGCGTCTGCTGATGCTGAGCTATCATGAACCACGATCTCCACATGAACACGAGGAAGCCGCTCTTCAGTGTAAATGTATGGAGATTTTGTCAGACAATGTTGTGATTTATAAGTAATGATTTAAGGAGTATAGTGAGAGTGACTCCTGGTTTGTGTTTAGTCACTGATTTATACTTGTTTTATGTCTGACAAAAGAAACAAAAAATGTATAAAATATTGGGAACACTTTTATTGGGCATTCAATTGCTGTCAATTCAATCAAAAATATCTTCATTTGTGTTCTGAAGATGAATGAAGGTCTTACGGGTGTAGAACCACATGAGGGAGAGGAATTAATAATTGAACTTTCATTAATTTTTTGGGTGAACTACCGCTTTATGTTTGTAATTCAAATCAGTGACCCTCTTCTGCTAACCATCATAGAGGTTATGGTCATTGATCAATGAATACTTGCCTTGTGTGGCTCCAGGTGTGAACACACAGTTGCAGTTCACGCTCGAGTCTGAAACGGGCACAAGGACTAAAAACGGCAGCAGGTATTTTAGACGTCATGCACAAATCCAATATATATACTCTTCGCTGGCTGTTTATATTCCTCATTCAGACAATCGATTTATGCAAATACCCACCAAGACAAGGCATTTTAGATTAATTTTGTTTGTATTTGACCATTAAAGTGCAATACGTTGTGAAATATAACTCTGTTTGCTGCTTGAATCCAGACTAGGTTTCAGAAGGGTGGCCGATATGCACCCTCAATGTGCACTTTTGCTGAGACTTCTACCCAACAGAAAAAGCAGCTTTATGTCAAGAAAGTGTGGACTTAGAGCAGAACCTTGTTGGAGGTACTGAACCCCACCAGTTTCATATGCACATTCACCGAACCCTTCTTAATAGGAAAAATAAAATATGATTTTTTTTTTTCAAATTCAAAACATAGGTATATATTTTACTGGTGCACAAAATGAACCGTGCATCAACATCACTGTGTTCAAAGAACAAAACCATTAACATTATTTTCACACCAAAACAAAAACATAATAATGAATATTTACTGCAAATCAGTGTGACTTCTGCTGTTCAAGTGCCACGCTCATGTCATTTTCGTAACAAAGTCTGTTCCTTTTCCTTTCCAAGCGGGGCGTGTCATCACGAATCATATGAGTCGGGTGTGTGTCTTGACCTCCGCCGAACCCCTGAGACTGACTCACCGAACCCCTGGGGTTCGATCGAACCCAGGTTAAGAACCACTGACTTAGAGGAAGGGTGCGAGGGCTTAGTTCCATTAGGGACAAGGGCTATGTGTTTGTTGTACAACTCTGACAGCGATTCAAAAGAAGCCTTGTCCAAGTCCTAATCCTGGGAGAGCCATGAAGGTTGCAGCACAGTGGGAAGGAAACAAGTGGCCATTTTTTTAATGGACCTCAATAGAGCAGAGGCTTATTACAACAACAGCAAAAAAAAAAAAACAATTGCTGTTTAATAGGAGTAGTCATCCTCAGTTTTGGAGAGTGAGCCACATGTTGACATCCTCAACATTGGGGCTCAGCATTTGTGCAAGTTCATCTGAGTTAGTTTTGTTTTTTGTTTTTTTTTCCACCGCTTTTGATGGAAGAACTTATTTTGTTGTATTTTCATAAGCAGATGCTTTTGAACACGGGGTATTCCAGAAAGCAAGGTTAACTTACCGTCACACATACCCTGAACTCTCGGTTGATTAACCTAAATCTTGCTTCCTCGAGGTATGCTGGTTCCAGAAACACATCTGGGAGTATGTTCCCCGTTAACTCACAAGACATTCTCAACCGAGCGACGAATCCATGATTCACCATGGAAAGTGCACACTATCAATACTTGCAAAATGTATCAAAAATATTTTATTAGCTTAGCAACATTTCGGTCTCATGACTTTCATCAGGCATCAACACTGTTTGAACTCAATCACGTTTAAAACATTTTTCAGAAAGAGCATATTGCATTTGCTCCCATGTACAAAATTTTCGAGAAGAGTCTGTCTGCATCCCCGCAGTAATGCAACAAACTACAAGTTACGCCTTCCATGAAGAAACAAGCGTGGACGTCATTGACTAAAACAATCTTTTAAAGTAAATTATTTAATGTTTTATGAATGAAATGTGAGCTTCTATTGCTTTTGAATCTTAAGTATAAAATAACAGCTAGTAGTAAAACAAAATAAATTATACTATCAAATTAATACATGCAATTATAGCTAAAAACCTACCCCCCACACCCAAACCCTTCCATAAAAATAAAATTTACTAGAGTTTCACAGTTAAAATACTTAAAAAATGACAAAAACAAACAGGATGACTATGGTGTAGTAGTTGTTATGCAATCTGATGCATTATCACTAGGTGGCGGTAGTGACGCTTAAAAAGCAAGGAAAGTGAAGTAGAAGAAGAGCAATACTAGTGGACATCAGTGATTTCAGAGGAACGGGCTCCGATGATCTTCTCGCATCATCTCTTTTTGACATGTCGTGTGGTTCTGTGTGGTTTGGACAACTTCAAGTTACGTCCCTCCAATTTTTTTTTTTAATTGCAGAAAGAAACAAGTACAATAAGGCAGTACAGTATCATATGCAAATCCAAAAGAACAGCACAACAAAAAAATAAAAGCAAAAGAAGAAAGAAAAAATAAATAAAATAAAATGACACAGCAGGGTCTTCTAGTTTAAATTTCCTCCATAAACTAGTCTTTTTCCTGTTATGCATTTTAACATCCTTAAAGTTTTACAATACAACAAAAATTCTTTTTGGAAAAACAGAAAACAATGGTTTTGTTTTAAGGCACTTACATTTGTGAATGAAAAATTTTCCCAAAATGAAAACATTATTCAGTAGAAATTGAATATGTATATCCTCCATTAGTATACCAAAGAAATATATCAATTTTAGAAAGTTGAGAATTCAGATTAATAGAAACTTTAAGCCAACAAACTCTTCTGAATATACAATCAAAGAATTGTTTCAATGTCAGAATCACAGAAAGTACAATTATTGAGGTCAATATTAAAACTATGTCTAAGAAATTCTAAAGATGGGTAGATCTCATTAAAATTTTTAAAGTGTACTTGTAGGAAAGGAGAGAGAAGTTCCTAATTTATGCTCTTGGGAAAAAATTGATTCCCGTTATTTTGACTTGCTTGATTTGGACATTTTTGTTGGGTTAATAAAGTTAAAGATTAATTTATTTGGCATGCTACTTATAATAAAATCTTGTTTCTTAAAAAGTTACATTCGTTTTTATTGGCACAAAAGGAATTCCATTCATTTAGAACCGTACTGAGGTTTCTGATCATCAACTTTAACTTTTGATTACAATGTTTTACTTCTTTCATTACTTGTTTTAAATGTTCATTTATTAGTCACCTGTTTTGTTAAAATGTTAATTATGATTTTATTAAAAAAATGAAAAGTTTTTCATGAAATTGTTAATGATAATAAAGTAATAATGTAATAAAGTATTTTGACTGTATTATACTGAACCTCTACAGTTTTTTTTTTATTTTTCAAATGACACCTCTTTCATGTTTTGTGATGTTCTAGATGGATGGACAGTGGAATATAAACATATAGCCTACATACACATACATTATGAGGGACCGGTCCAGTACCCAATGAAAAACCCATACTGGGCCCTGGTAGATCACATGTGGCCTTCATAAGGTGGGGGCAGTATGGCTCTCATGTTTGTTACCCAGCTGGGCTGCATGTTAGCCCCGTTCAGATTCTATAGGAGATTCATATGGGCTAATCACAGTCGGGCCATAGTGGAACCCGTGGACAAACCCATCTAGGGCCCATATTTAAAGCCCAAGTCCCCAGTAGTGTTGTCACGATACTGTCACAGTCGTGTCATGTTTAGTTATTCAGTTCATGTCTGCACCTGTTATCCTTAGTCCCTAATTAGTTTAACTTCCTCCACCTGTGTCTGATTATCATCTGTGTGTATTTAAGTTCCTGCCTGTGTCTGTTATTGTTTGTGCTTGTTGCACACTGTCACGCATGTTCTTCGTTCTCGCTTGGAATA
Organism: Zacco platypus; assembly: GCA_038088235.1. Classification (NCBI taxonomy): domain Eukaryota; kingdom Metazoa; phylum Chordata; class Actinopteri; order Cypriniformes; family Xenocyprididae; genus Zacco; species Zacco platypus. The sequence goes on along the minus strand of CM076076.1, from coordinate 4,822,604 downwards.
AACCTGTTTGTTTATTGTATACCTTCGTCTCCTGTCATCCCGGTGTTACAGATACTGGAATTTCCATATTCGATATGATACCTTGAAAAATATTGGTATTCTATACCATTTTTCGATACCATGGGGAAAACTGCCCATACCGTCCATACAGATAATTTGTTATTATCTTCTAATGTTTTGATCATTTGTGTAATTTTGTTGTAATAGCTTACACACAGCACAAAGAGGCTTTGACTTATGATCAAACTACATTTACAAAAAAGACAAGAAAACAGTCAGTAATAAAATGAGAACAAATAAACAATGCAAATAAATACAATAGAATAAAGAGACATATCAAATAAAAGTAGTATTCAGGTAAGAAATAACTAAAGTAATCCAATGTAAAGTAATAGATTGTTTTCAAATGAATATATTTTTCAAAATAGTTTTAAGAAATACACAGATTGACGCTTATGGTAAAAGTTTCAGTCAAGATTTTCTGTGTTTAACACACAGCAGTTGTGAACCCGTGTCCGAATCTTCCGGTTCACACAGACTGACTCCATCAACAAATGACTCTCATGGTAGCGACACGGAAAGAGCCTTCTCAACAAAATGGAACAAGCAGGTATATATTGTGTTTAGTTATGAAATGTGAAATGTGTATGTGATATACAACAGTTTAGTTGAATTCTGTGTGTATTTTATAACGGAATGAGCTGCGGAGTTAGTTTCACTTTCGTTTTAATGCCGTATCGAGAAAAAACAAATATCTATTCAGTGTTGAGGAACAGAAATATTCCAAGTACTCGTTTTATGTTCAAGTTCTCCAACTGTTCAACTGGTTACAACTGTACCACGAGATGCTTTAGAATAATCAGCGGAGTAATCGACGTCATAGGCACGTGTGGCGTCATTTTTCTCGGAAGCGTTTTCTGGATTCTCACGTCAAATATTTGCACATAACCTCCTTATGTCCATGTGTTTTGCTGCTTCAACCTCGTGCTCTCGTGTTAGCTTGTCCTTTGCTTGTATATCTGGGTGTTTGTTTTGGGTGTATCGCCCAAACGTTTTCGCCTGTCCTTTCAGCATCATCTGTTCCCTAACACAGAAATAACTCTGTGTCCTCTGGCCCACAAACCAACATGAATATCATCATCACAAGTCAGATTGTGGATTAATATTATTCAGAATATTTCATTTGAATCAGTGTGTTACATGTTCAATCTGGTCTTGGAGTGTCTGAGAAGCAGGGCTGGACTGGGACAAAAAAATGGCCCTGGCATTTTTGCTCAGACCGGCCCACCACAATCGGTCGGACACCCACCAGAACACCATCCTTGCGGTTCCTGTAATTATGCATACCTACAAAGCTGAGTAGTAAGTGCAAGTGGAGCAGTGTACTCACTCTCTCTTGACTGGTGATCAAAGGTGGCAGTGGAGTAGGGCCTACAGCAGCAAAGATCAGAAAAAATTAATTATTTTAAGTTTAGATAGTTTAGATACTCCCCATTAAAAACAATAAAAAGAAAACTATACTACCAAATTACTCACAAAAAAACGTCCTAATAAAATGATATTCATGTTATTCTCTTGCCATAAACAACCAAGTGTTCATACCAGAGAAATAGGGTACAAGAGCTAACAAACAGAACTTTTTATAGCTGAAAAGTGAGATCTAGTAGACCATCATCACGACTAATGGCTATAAATAGACCCCTATAGTCTCGTTGTGAAATGAACACATCGTCAGTAATATTACATTATAATAATAACCTGAATTTTTTTGAGAAATCAAATTGCATCATTTCAGGTTTTTCTAGTTAATGAGATGGGCCGTTACTGTCTAAGTGAACTCTGATAGCTACAAAAAAATTTGACTGTTTGACTGAGTGATCAGTGCAGTAGTCTGACTTTATAATAACAACGACGATTATGTTGTCTTATAATATTCATTAATTTAGGTAAAGCATCATCATCGTCGTCTCATCGTGAGTCCCTCCCTCCCTGTTAATCATGTGACTCTCCTGCTTCCCGCTTCTATATTCTCTCCTGCTTACTCCACTGTCACACACCTGCTGCTGCTCCGCCGGACAGGTGTCTCCTCCATGTTCTTCTGTGTTCACCTGTTTTTGCACGTACTGTAGGTTTTGAAACTGAAGCTACAGTAACCGCACTAAACATGTCAGTATTTTTTGCACATGTTGAGGCATCAACCTCTAAATTTTTTATTTATTTTTTTGCCTGCAGCTTGCCCCTTGCACTTGCGCTTTTGTTTCTCTGTCCTCCTAATCCACAGATGTTTTGGTTCTGAGCCACTGCATCTGACACACGAAACAGAGGGGGCGGGGTGGAGTCTGATAAGAGATGTGATTGAGCCAGCCCACTGTCAGTATGGAAAATGAACCAATGGAAAAAAAAATCATATCATATCGCGGCCCGCCCCCAAGTGCGTCGGCCCACCGGGCATTTGCCCGGTATGCCAGATTACCAGTCCAGCCCTGCTGAGAAGTGGCGTATTGTAATCTGGTGCCTCATTTATAAACCGTGCGCACACAGAGGTTTGACGTTAGAGAATTCTAAAAGTTCATTTTTATAAAAACGTTATTTGATGTGGAAAAGTGTTTAGCGCCACGTCAGGTTCTAGGCTGGCGTACATTAAGCGTCTTTCCCCCGTGGTTCTTCATCACTCTCAATATGCAACATTAATCAAAATAAGTAAAGATTTTAAATGTTATGTTCACTTGACAAAGCCAACAAGCTGATCTGCCATTTAAGTTTCTTCTTCTAAGACCAAATTTTCAACAACTGACCCTTCGCAAAACCCGCCCATGTTGCTATGCCCGACAACACATCATGTTCTCACGAAGTGAAAAATACATTGTGGAGCAAAGAGGACACTAACAACGTATGAAACAGTTTCATATTTAAAATATTGTAATGTTTTAAAGCAGTTGAATCAATAAATAGCGTCTAGTGTGTGTTTAATGTGTGGTGACAGATCGCTGTAGCTCCTCGTGAACCGATCATCTCTTCATACTAGTTCATTTATAGCATCAAATAAACATGAATGAACATCAGAAGGAATGTTGTTTCAAGACGTGATTCAAGTTCACCAACGTTAATCTACTGACTCCCCTGACCGCTTTGATGGATAAGATGGCAGATTCAGGGATATGATTGGTCAGATCACCTGTCAATCAAACCAGTTACCAATTTGAATGGTATCTTGGCGCTTCCATCCAGCACTTTTTATGTGATGTCCCAAAATGCGTACAAACTAGATATAGATATAGCTAGTGTGAAGAAATTTGTGAAATCATGTCTCCAGATCCGAAAGAGACTTGGTGGGCTTATTTCACTCGGACTAGCAAGCAGATCAAAGCTCTATTTTAACTTCCTTGCCACCCCCTAACAACTCATTACAGCACCCTAGCAACTACTTAAAAAATGGGGAGAGGCATATCTCTGGATCAGAACATCATAGAGCTATAAGGGTGTGTGCTCTTTTGTGCCCTAGCAACCATATAGGACACCCTAACAACCATAGAGTAAAATGAGCTCACCATATCTCAGCACCACAACATTGTAGAGATAGAGGGCTAGGCTCTTTTGGCTTAGACTTTTGGAAACTGCTTAGCCATGCCCTAGCAACCACTTGGAGGGCCGTAGTAAACATATAGCAACATGAGCAAGCAGTATCTCAGACATATTGGTGGCTATAGGTATTACTCTGGAAACTGTCTATCATTGCCCTAGCAACCACTTATAGCACCCTAGTAACTGTAAGTCTGCATAAATAATCCATATCTCAGCACTGTAACATCATAAAACACACCATAGCAACCACATCCTAACAACTGCTTAGCAACCACTAAGGAAAACCTAGCAAACCCATTAACAACTAAATTATCTCATGAGCTCTAACTTGGTCTAAAGAGGTTGATTGGGGACTGAACTGGGTTGATGTGGTTGCTTGGGGGGTCTATTGAAGTCAAATTGGGTCTGAAGTGGTCTAATATGGTCTGTCTTGAGTTTTTATTTGTTTTCTTGATCTTCTGTCTATCTGACAATTTAGGCTTCAAATCACAAACTTTTATTATTACTATTGAGGCCAGGCTTTCTCAAGCCAACACCGTTTTATCTAGTTTTAATTGCATTTTTATCAGACTCACATTTAAAATATCTTCAAAGCAGACCTATCATAAGCTGTGAGGTTGCATCAGCTTATCTTAAAATATGTCAGTGCTATTGTTTTGTCTCTAGATGCACATCATTTTCTCAGACACATTTATAAAATCTACTTAAATGTCCTAATTGAACTAAAGCCTAATCCTGGCTTAATCTAAACCCTGTCTGTGAAATCAGGCCTTTATCCATTAAACCCCAAGTCCAATATTACTATTTATTAATTAATTATTATCCTCTCTATTGCACAATGCTTATTTTGGGGGATATTCCTTTAGTACTTTCTATATAGAATATTTCATCCATTTAAATCCATCAAACTCCAACACTGTTTTTACACAAAGAAGTCAAACCAAATACAAAACACTCTGAACGTAATGTATATTATAATAACACCAATTACTATTATTATTCATGTGTTTGTTCTACTGCTGTTTAATAGAAAGTTCTATAAAGTTCTGACTGTGCTGATCAGCTGGAGAGTGGACCGGTATGAGGAATGCAGAATTGGTTAGATTAAAAACGTTACCAAATCATTGTTTGGGGTTTCAGGAAGACTTAACACCGAGGTCAGAAGATCAATCCAGCTCAGCGGCATCCATATGTTGTATAAATGCTTCATCAGCTCTAGGATTATATCAACATGTGAACTTGTGAAACAATTCATTGCATATTCAGTTAAAGTTAGTATTAGCAAAAGTCTTTTAAGGCAACAACTCTGATAACCTCTAATCTCAGTCCAATCATTTCACACTTTGTCTATGATTAATATTGCTTCACACTGTTCACACTGCACCCAACAGAGTGACCGTTGCAAATCTATTTGTCCTTTTTTGTCAGAAATACGTCAGATAGGGGTGGGCGATTTGATATTTCAAGAATATTTGCGATAACGATATTTATGATGATATAGAGAAAAATATATGGAAAAAACTTCCAGTGTTATTTTACATTTGATTTATTTTAATTTCTGTAGTCTTCATTGTAAAAATGAAATACAGATTAATGCTTATCATTAAAACAGGAAGTGATTTTCTTTTGTTCTGTGACGAGCATGACAGACGGCAGCAGGAATATTGGACTACTGTCACTTTAAGAGTTTCAGCACGGACCCACTATACTGTTACACAACATCGTTCTCTTTCTCAACGGCTTAACGCTCCAAAACTGACTGTGTTCAACTGGATCCTGAAGACATTGACATAATTCTGTGTGTATTTGAATGTTTTAGCGCAGTAAGCCACTCATTTCAGAGACTGAGAAGCGGCTCGTGTGCTCCACTCGTATAGATCAGTGGTCGAGCGAGTGAGACGAGTGAGAGAGAGGCGTAAAACGGATCGGCTCAGAATCTGACGGTCGCTCTCCTATCCGGGATGATCATGAGGAAAACCGAGTGGTGGAACAAGTTTGTTGTGTTTCCACCTTTAACGGTTACAGTTTCTTGCATATTTTGCAAAATATTGTTCTTAATTGTTGGAGGTCTGACCTCTTGTCATCAAACCTCTTCCACACTGTTGAAGAAGCTCCTGTTCAGGTACTAAATGGTCTTCGGAGGCTGATAGGCTGCTCTTACTCTCAGACAGCTGTTGTTCTCGTCATCGCGTCGCTGCATCATTGACATCGCGATATGACACTTTTTTTATCAAAAAATTATACCGGTGTTATCATGTATGGTATGATATGACACACTCCTAACATCAGAAATAGAATGGAGCATCCGTTTACTGCTGGGGTTTTGTCATGTCACATCATGCCACATAAAGTGTAGACAACATGCCTGATTATAATGGGTTGTTTTTGCTTTTGTTGTGCTGTGCCGCGCTGGTCATAACTGCTCATAGATGCATAGATGATCTATTAGTACTTGTTTAGGCCAATTCAAACTGCTCTGTCCAGCAGCAACAGACACCAGGGGCCTCATTAATATAATGTTGTGTAGAAACCATCCTTCATTTGATCTAAGATCATTTCTCAAATGTGCATATGTGTGATTCAGAGAAACAAATGTACTTACAAAAAAAGCGAATGTGTGTATGCCTCTCTTCCAGATGTGAAATGTTTTTCTGCATTAAAGGCCTAGATTGGTCAAAATAATTTACACATGTTGAACCAAAGTGTGCATACTAAATAAGTGAACTTAAATGCTGTGTAATTATAATAACAGGGTTTTATTATTATTATTATACCTGTATTACTCCGATTCTGCCACAAGTATAAGCGCATATGCCAGCCTAGAACCTGACGTGGCGCTAAACACTTTTCCACATCAAATACCATTTTTATAAAAAGAAACTTTGGCATGGATTTTAGATTTCTCTATCGTCAAACCTCTGTGTCAGTATTGTGGGGTTTCGGCCTCTAGAGGTCCTCATTATGCTCTCGTGTTCAGCTTACTCCACTTGTAATTAGAGTAATTTGGTTCACATGTGTCTCATTTATCTGTGTGTATTTAAGTGATGCTGTCTCTCAGTCTCCTTGCTTGGTGTTTAAGTCTTCTAAGACAGCTGCCTGAGTAAGTAAAGTAGTCTGAGGCTTCCAGTGCTTTCTCCCGATTGTTTTCTCTTTGTGTTTGTTTTGCTAGTTTTTCTCCTCTGGAGTGTTTTTTGCTTCAAGAACTTTGGATTTTAAATTCTTCTGTAGACTTCGGTCACTGGACAGTTTCTGTTATTTGAGAGCCATTTTACTGTGGCTCATGGACTAAGTGTCCAACTTTCACACCTGCGACCTGAGTTCGAGCCTTGGCTCTGACATTCTGTGTACATACAATTTATTTATGAGGCATCAGATTACAATACGTCACTTCTCAGACATTCTAAGACCTGACAAACACAGATTGAACATGTTCAACTCGATCGATAGGATCTGATAGGGGTAACACACCGATTCAAATGAAATATTCTGATTCAATCTCACTTGTGATGATGATATTCCTGTTGGTTTGTTGGCCAGAGGAGAAGTGGTCTTATGACTGAGCCTGGTTCCCATGTCTCCATTCTGTCACCTGATGGAGTTTGGGTTCTTGCCACCTCTGACTTGCTCAGTTGGGAACACTTAATATTCAACAAAATTGTTGATTTTATTAACAAAGTTCGGGAGGAACACGTTCAAATGATCTGACCAATCATCACATCACAGTCATTAATCAGCAATCAGCATGAGCGGAGATCTATATGTTATGCTTTTGGACAGTTTCAGCATCCCTCCTCCACCCCGTCTCCTCACACTCACCTGCTTACTTCCTGAACCAGAATACGGCGGGAGTACTCTGGACTCAAACACCGAGCTCAGAGCCCGTTCCTCCAACGGCACGCCAGATATGCATACTAATTACTCTGATTATTTATAAGTGTGAACTCGTGAACTGAACTGAGCTGGACGATTACATAGATCAATTGGACTCATTCTAAAATTGATGATCTTTACACAGTGATATAATCTGCACTGTAGAAGATGCTATAAAAATAAAGGTAATTTCACATAATAAAACCTGATGTCAGTTTCAATGCAGTGTGAATTGGCCTTTACTATGATGAAAGGTATATATAATGAAAAGCTGTTGTTTCATACAGAGGGTGTTCCAGACAATCGTCTTTGGGGAAGAAGATGGAGCAAAGAAGAACCTCCTCATAGTAAGTATTTAAATAGATCAACAAATAAAGTAGAAAGTGGACGTGGAAATTATTGGCAGTTTATTCCCTTTGATGAGTGATAAATTCAACTTCGAATATGCCTCTTGTTGGTGGATTTTATTTTATTTTTGTAATATTGCATTAAAACTCTCAAGATCGGCATCATGAAATATCACATGTTTGTTTCAGTGAGGATTGTCCTGCTGGGGAAAGACGAAAACAGTCGAGTTAGAAACTTTATATTAGGACGAGCAGCATTTGACACTGAAGCTCCTCCAGATGTTGAGGAAAAAGTTAAAGGAACATTGAAGGACAAACACGTGATGGTCATCAACAGTCCCCAGTTGCTCCAGACAAACATCTCAGATCATCAGATCACAGAGTTAGTGAGAAAGTGTGTAAATCTGTCTGATCCAGGACCTCATGTGATCGTTCTGCTCCTCGAACATGAGCAATGTTCAGCAGAAGATCAAGAGTGTGTGGAGAAGGTGCTACACTCTTTCTCTGAGCGGGTATTTGAACACACCATGGTGATCACGACACAAGAGCCCACTGAAAGCAATGACATCCTGCAGAAAATCATTCAGAAATGCTTCAACAGACACTTCAGTCTTCTGAGCAGCAGCTCTCCTGATGATCTTCTGCAGATGTTTAAGGACATTGAACAACACACTGACGGATGGTACCTGGTTTGTGACCAAAGTTCACAGAAGCAACAGGCCACAGAACCACGTGAGTGTGAAAATATTTAAATGAGGATTGATTATAAATAAAATAATCAAACAATGTTAGAATTATGATGACAGCTCTTATACTACGAGTTCTTACATGCCCAAATTCATTAAAAAAAAACTTTGTACCAAAATCGTAATGACTATATTAATTTACCTCTACATTATCTAAATTCTAGAGATATTAAATTCTTAATATCTGATGAACAGAAACTTGGCACCAGGTAAATATGGCTATAATAAAATGATGTTACGGGTAAGTGTACAAATATGGGTATACAGGTGCTGGTCATATAATTAGAATATCATCAAAAAGTTGATTTATTTCACTAATTCCATTCAAAAAGTGAAACTTGTATATTATATTCATTCATTACACACAGACTGATATATTTCAAATGTTTGTTTCTTTTAATTTTGATGATTATTACTGACAACTAAGGAAAATCCCAAATTCAGTATCTCAGAAAATTAGAATATTACTTAAGTCCAACACAAAGAAAGGATTTTTAGAAATATTGGCCAACTGAACAGTATGAGCATGTCCAGCACTCAATACTTAGTTGGGGCTCATTTTGCCTGAATTACTACAGCGATGCGGCGTGGAGTCGGTCAGTCTGTGGCGCTGCTCAGGTGTTATGAGAGCCCAGGTTGCTCTGATAGTGGCCTTCAGCTCTTCTGCATTGTTGGGTCTGGCATATCGCATCTTCCTCTTCACAATACCCCATAGATTTTCTGTGGAGTTAAGGTCAGGCGAGTTTGCTGGCCAGTTAAGAACAGGGATACCATGGTCCTTAAACCAGGGACTGGTTGCTTTGGCACTGTGTGCAGGTGCCAAGTCCTGATGGAAAATGAAATCTGCATCTCCATAAAGTTGGTCAGCAGCAGGAAGCATGAAGTGCTCTAAAACTTCCTGGTATACGGCTGCGTTGACCTTGGACCTCAGAAAACACAGTGGACCAACACCAGCAGATGACATAGCACCCCAAACCATCACTGACTGTGGAAACTTTACACTGGACCTCAAGCAACCTGGATTGTGTGCCTCTCCTCTCTTCCTCCAGACTCTGGGAGCCTGATTTCCAAAGGAAATGCAAAATTTACTTTCATCAGAGAACAAAACTTTGGAGCACTCAGCATCAGTCCAGTCCTTTTTGTCTTTAGCCCAGGCGAGACGCTTCTGACGCTGTCTGTTGTTCAAGAGTGGCTTGACACAAGGAATGCGACAGCTGAAACCCTGTGCGTAGTGGCTCTTGAAGCTCTGACTCCAGCTGCAGTCCACTCTTTGTGAATCTCCCCCACATTTTTGAATGGGTTTTGTTTCACAATCCTCTCCAGGGTGCGGTTATCCCTATTGCTTGTACACTTTTTTCTACCACATCTTTTCTCTATTAATGTGCTTGGACACAGAGCTCTGTGAACAGCCAGCCTCTTTTGCAATGACCTTTTGTGTCTTGCCCTCTTTGTAAACATTTGAAATATATCAGTCTGTGTGTAATGAATGAATATAATATACAAGTTTCACGTTTTGAATGGAATTAGTGAAATAAATCAACTTTTTGATGATATTCTAATTATATGACCAGCACCTGTTGGTATCTAGATAACTAGATCTAACTATTGAGGTGCTAACATTTTAGTTGTTTTAATGATGGTTTCATAGAGCATTAAAATGAAGCAGAATCTGGTTCTGCGAGGGCGTGACAGATCATTAGATACACACTTTACATTGAAACATTTGTGGTGCTGCATATATGAAAGTATAGTTACAAGAATACAAGAATAGTTACATATTCCACAGTCTCAGGCTGAGGTTCAGACTCCTCTGTCTCCTTTTTAAATGTAAATTAAGATGCTTTTGGAGGTCCACCATCCTCAATGTTTAGTTCCTACTAAAGACCTGAGCCTCATAATCAACTAAATGCACAATTTAATAGGTGTTATAAATAAAACATAGTTAAATCTCACAATATTTTGAAATGAAACAAAACATTTCTGCAAAATTCTGTAAATCTGTTATGGGGCATGTAAACATACAAACAATTATTAAATGTTGATACATTTAAAAAAATCAGTATTGGTCATTCTTCTCTTTTTTGTCTTGGCTGAAAACTTGTGATCAGATCAACATTGATTAATGTCATCATCAGGTGTAAACACAGAGCGGAGAGAAGGACATGAAAGAGAGAAGAAGAAGAAGATCAGCACAGAAACAGATGATTCCGTTCAGGTCAGTGTTCAGAGAAACCCGAAGAGAACTGGATTCACACATTAGTATAAAATCACATTTAGGAAATCTGCTATTATCTTTGTGACCTGCAGTGAAACTGATTCTGAAAACAAGGCTTTGATTATTTGCAAATATAGGTTTGCCAATGAGTTTCCTCACGATTTGTATTTATTGTGAATAACATGTAAAGAAGGTCAAATGAAATGACAGTTCTGTTCAAATCGGTACTGAAAACACTGGATAAAATAAATGTTGTATTGTTTTGTCTATTAAACAGAGGGATGGTGGAACAGGAGCAGATCAACACCTACAGCAGGAGGAGAATGAACGAGAAAAAATAAAGCATCTATTCCTCAGACTTCATCTTGAAGGCCGGCGCCACAATAAACTGAGAGCTGCAGATGTTCTTCAGATAACTAAACATTCATTACAGTCCCATGAATCTTGTGCCGAAGAGGAGCTGGCTCAGACTTTCCTACAAAAACTACTGATGATGGACTACAGAGCAAGATACATCAATGTTAAAGATACTAATGAACAGGATCCGATACAAGACAGAGATACGGTCTCGTCTGAAGATGACGATGATATTTTTTCTTGTGTTTCCTCTTTGTCAAACAAAGGTGCAAGCCAATCGGACCATGTTCACCCGATGGATGTTCAGATGGCCGTGTTTCATTGTGCTGATGGTTTCCTGAAGCAGCTGATGGTCACTAAACTGTCGCAGTGTCAGTACGCTCTGCCTCTGCTTGTTCCTGATCCAGACACACGACAGATTGAGTTTCCTCTCTGGACATTCAGACAAATCAACAAGAGCTGGAAGATGAGGAACAACGACAATGAGACCATCAGTCAAACCCAGTCGGTCTGCAAGGCACAAACTCCAGTGGTGTCTTTCTTCAGGTTTGGCTCGGTGTCTTCATCCAAGTCTCAGCTGATGAACAGTCTGATCAATGAGAAACACAACACGTTCTTCCACAGACACTGCACAGGCAGCAGCAGAACCAGAGTCCTTATGGATGGAGTGGTGGAGATCGCCTGGTTCTGCCCCTCTGGGAAAAACACGGATAAATTCACTGACTGTGTTGCGTTCTGTAATCTCCGCGGGGACGCAGGAGACCATGAGAAACAGCTGCAGATCCTCACTGAAATGAGCTCAGTCAACGTTGTTCTTCTGCCACGACTGGACAAAAATGACAGACATGCAGCCAAGATCCAGAACCTGTTCAAAATCAAAACGCCACTTATTTGTCTTTTGACTGAGGATGAATCTACTGTGATTGAGATGAAGAAGAAAGGGAAATTCAAAATAGGCTTGAAAGACAGAAATCAGTCAGATGTATCTGAAGAACTCAGAAGAACTATAAGCAATTGTCTCTCAAAATCATCTTCCACTTTCAGACTTGAAGATGTGCCCAAACAAGACCTCAGAGTAGATGAGGAAGAAGATGAAGACTGCAGGAAAGGGAGAGAAGCAGCACAGCAGGTGATGAGTTTACTGAAGAAGAAAGATCTGACAGAAATCAAAGAATCTTTTCTGCCTCATCAGGGGAAACTGTGGCATCAGTGGAGTCAGAAGAACAAAGAACTACATCGACCTCAAGGAGAAGATATGGAAATGGAAATAAGTAAAACACAAACAGAGATGAAGAACATCCGTGAAAAACAGCATAAATATGACATCAGTGAGTTTATGAAGCTCTTTAATTATCAACTGTTCTCACAAACTGAACATAAAAAGATGTTTTTCCTCAAATGGCTCCAAGTCTTCTTGGATGAATACACCTCAATCGACCTTTCTGCTCTACATCATAAGTATGATGAGAAGTGGTCAACAGTTGTAAAACTGAAAAAGAACAATGATAAACCTGATCAACTCAAAGCTGAACAAGCAAAACTTGAGAGAATATCCAAGGAACTTGAAGCTGCAACCTTTGGTCTGGAGCACATCATGAGGGAGATCGGTCAGATCTATGAATCATGTTCATCTGTGAAGAAGAGCAAGAAAGACCTGCCGTTTGACTTCTCTTCTCTCCCGAGTCTTGCAGCAGATATGATGATCTCTGCATGTCCACTGGAGCTGATGGATGGAGATGCTGCTCATGTTCCTGTGATCTGGATCTCTGCTGTTCTCGATCAACTCATCCAGAAACTGGGAGACCAGAGAGTCTTTGTGCTGTCCGTTTTAGGGATTCAGAGCTCTGGGAAATCCACCATGCTGAATGCCATGTTTGGACTCCAGTTTGCCGTCAGTGCTGGCAGGTGCACCAGAGGAGCTTTCATGCAGCTGGTCAGAGTCTCAGACGAGATGAAACCACAGATGAACTTTGACTATATTCTGGTTGTTGATACTGAGGGTCTTTGTCCTCTAGAACTGGCTGGAAGATCAACAAGACATCATGACAACGAACTGGCCACATTTGTTGAAGGACTTGGAAATCTGACCTTGATCAACATCTTTGGAGAAATCCCTTCTGAAATGCAGGACATTCTTCAGATTGTTGTCCAGGCCTTCCTGAGGATGAAGAAGGTCAGACTGAATCCCAGATGTGTGTTTGTGCATCAGAACGTTTCAGACGTCACAGCTGGAGAGAAAAACATGGAGGGAAGGAGACGGCTGCAGGAGAAACTGGATGAGATGACAAAACTCGCTGCTAAAGAGGAAGTCTATGATGCAGAATGTTTCAGTGATGTCATTGGATTTGATGTTCAGAAAGATGTGAAGTATTTCGCTCAGCTCTGGGAGGGAAGTCCACCCATGGCTCCACTAAACCCAAACTACTGTGAGAACGTTCAAGAACTAAAGGAATCGATCATCTCTCATGCCTCAAGTTCACATGGAATGATGCTGAAAGATTTAAAGGATCGTATTAAAGATCTCTGGGAGGCTTTACTGAATGAACGATTCGTCTTCAGATTCAGAAATTCTCTGGAGATTTCAGCTTACAGGAAACTGAAGACTGAATACAGCAAGTGGACCTGGAGTCTTCGCAGTGCCATGATGGAAATTGAGAACAAACTAGAGTACAAAATAGGGAATGAAGAAATTCATGAGGTTAAGGAGTCTGATCTTCAAACAGAACTGGAGAAGACAAGTGAAGAAGTGAAAAAATCAATGTCGGAATTCTTTGAGAAAGACAGAGATGCTGCTATACTGATTCAGTGGAAAATAACATTTGAATTAAAATTCAAAATATTTGAGAACAAATTTGTGAGTGAAAAAAACAGGAAATTAAATGAGATTCTTCAAAAGCAAGACCTGAAAAAAAGCGTTTGATGCTCAGAAGACAAATCATGAAAACACTCTTAAATAAGCAAAAACTTGCATTAAATCTCAAAGACAAAGCAAATGATCTGTGATCTGAAGACTGAAGAAAGATTCGGATTCCCTTTGGGAACAGTACGTAAAGATTATCGTCAGACTCATTCCTCAAAGTAAAGACACTGACATAATGAAAGATGCGTAAGATCCTCAATGACATCTATAAGGGCACGTTTACACGACAATGATGTACTTCAAGTTTTTCGCATACAGATGACAATGTTGTCAAAATGATCCCGTTCACGCAAGATCTGCGAAGACAATTAAAAACTCTGTATTATGCTGCCAGGCCAGTAGTTGGCATTGTCATTTTGTAAAAAAAACCCTACATGTCTATCGGCTGAACACGTAATGTGTGTGCATGATCACGTCACTGATCGCTACTAGAGGGTGCCATCATTTGAGTACAGATTCCTCTCATGGACTTCATTTCCCATCATCCCATGCTCCTGAATCCAATCCCATGGACTATTTAGCCAGCAATCTCACTCTTGCCGAGTTAGTGCAACCATATAGTCCTGCCCGGACCCCCAGATCTAGCAATGATAACTTGCTTGTTGTGCCCAAGTATAAACTCTCTACTGTAGGTGGTAGGGCTTTCAGTATTATAGGCCCTAAACTATGTAATACACTGCACTATAATCTTCGCGCTACCTCCTCTCTTCAGACCTCTATGTCTCATGTTTTAATTATCTGCAGTTATCTGTTGTCAATATCTGTTTGTCTGAATGTCCCCTCTGACTGTCTGGTATACTGTCAATTGATTGTATTAATTTTTGAAACGACCTTGTGTTGTTTCCTTGAAAGGCACTATGACACTATGAAAAATAAACATATTCTTTTTATTAATATTACTTTGGCTCGGCTCCCTTAGAAGAGCTGGCTCTTGCGGCTCCCAAATTGCTAATGGCTCACTTGTGTCGCAGCCCTTGACTTCCTTAAAATGAGGCAGAGAGTCTCTAACGGCTGCAATTTTATTGTTCTGGAACCGGCATACGCACCGTAAAAACTAGAAGTAAACACAAATAGCTGGTAAATAAACCTTTGGCACAAAATTTCAAATAAATCCTCACACCTTTTACAGTGCATCGTGTGATATATTTACATTTGTGTGATATATATATGTATACGTATATGTACATATGTGTATATATATATATATATATATATATACACACACACAATGCACATTTAAATGACCTGTAAAGCTATTTAAAATTGCAACACATAAAACAACAATTTGCTCAGATACAGGTTCCTGGGCCCACAGCCTCAAACCCAGTCACATGAATGACCTGACTGTGAAAGAATTAACTCTAGCGACCTCTAGTGGCCACTCACACTCATACGAATCATGTTATGATAAATGAATTCGGCAGGGATAAACAAAACAGTTACTCATACATGATTTCTAGACTATAATAAATGACTAAATAAAGAGCTATAGGTGTATAGGTCACAAATACAAAAAGGTTCACCTTAAATAAACCTGTTAGAACAACATGTCTGATGTAAGTGCTATTAAGATTGACAAACCATTATTCATTTTCAAGGGGGAGCGCCAGTTTTTGGATCGGCCGTTCGATGATTGAGGGCTTATAGAGCAATGGTTCTGTTAGTTTCCACTCCCCAACGTGTACCTTTACCTGACGAACTAAGCCGTCGGTCCCTTCTGTAGTTTCGATCACTCACCCTGGTTGCCACTGGTTCCTTAGGAGTGTACAGTCCTTGATGAGCACTATGTCGTTCACTTTCAGGTTGCCACTTTTGCCTAATGGACATGTTCAGGAGTTATTCTTTCTTCCACCAGCTCCAGAACTGCGGTTAAATATTGTACTCTGCGCCATCTTTTTGCCGCATACATATCTTCCTTTCCAGGATGTGGTAAGGTAACCTTAGATTTCGTCAGGATAGGGTGGTTTGGAGTCAGGGGCTCTGGTGCCATGGGATCATTGATTCCATTATCGTCTAATGGGCGACTGTTGACGATGGCCATAGCTTCGTAGAACAGTTTTCTAAGGGAGGCATCATCCAGTCTACCTGAACACTGAGCGATTGTAGCATTCAACACGTTACGGATGGTCCGAATTTGCCGCTCCCACACACTGCCTGCATGACTTGCCGAAGGAGCATGAACTCACATAGGACATGACAGGAGCTGAGCAGGGGGAGTCGGGCTTTTAACCTGAAGGTTGTTGGTTCAATTCCCATGCTGGCAGGAATTGAAAGTGGGGATTGTGAATGAACAGCACTCTCTCCACCTTCAATACCATGACTAAAGTGCCCTTGAGCAAGACACCTAACCCCTAATTGCCTCACTTGTAAGTCGCTTTGGATAAAAGCGTCTGCTAAATGACTAAAAATGTAAAAATGTAAAAATGTAAATGAGACTTCACAGCGTTCTCTGGGGAGTTCAGACATTCCTTACTCCTCAACTGGTCGCTTCCGGTATTTCACACATCTGTGTATTAGCTTGCCGACTGAATTACTCGAACTAATGGTCCAAAATCCATTGGCCCAGAGTTCCATTAAGGTCTGGCTCCAACCCCAGTGACAGATCTGGGCATGGTAGTGTGACAGAATCAGCTTGGTGATGTGGCTGTCTTTGAGGAGAATGATGGGGTGCTTTAGTTCTTGACAGGGTTGATCCTTTAAGTCTTCCACCAACGCGAAGAAGTCCTCCGTCCAGAATGGGGTCGAGGCAAAGAAGAGGACTTGAACTTGGAATAATGTCCCCATGAACATTGCTGCTGGACGAGCTGAATCACCACCTCACGGCCCTCCTACGTTCCTCAACAGTCACGATTTCTAAGTTAGATGTTTCTGTTAAATGCGTGCTTGTCTATATATTTTTCTATTTTGTCTCAATCTTTTATGTATCCCCCGTATGCATTGTTCATTTAAAAAAAAAGTTAAGTGTAAAATAACAAAACAAGTTCCTGCAGATGAGGATTTTTTTTTAAATCATTATATCTAATTCATTAGTCCAGTAAGGTGTGGGAATCAAGCGTCATTTGAAAGTGAAACTCACAGGAGCACATGGTGTGAGAAGGTAAGATTATTTGCTTTAGTAATTTCATTTAAAATGACATTGTGACGAGCAGGGCGGGCGAGAGCCGCGAGGGAACGGCGCGAGGCCGATGACGCGAGAGATAATGAGCGTCAGCTGCGCGGTGCACCGGTCTCGTGTCTCTCACTGTAGTTTTTTGTTTTGCATGTTCAGAAATTCAGTTTTTATTTTCGTTGCCTCAGGGCAACATTATGTGATGATATGATATGATATGATATGTGATGAGGGGTACTTTCCATGTATGTCTTTGCTGACAATGTGTTTGGACGTTATCGCATATTATCACATGCATTAGTGCACAATATAAGCTCTAAATATATTTGTATTAATTTATTTTTGATTTCTTAAGATTTTTAAAAAAGATTTGTGAGTTTGTATTGCTCTCTGAGCATTGCCTTAAGATATGTGAATTAATCATTTTCTCTATGATTCTTGCACAACCTTGCAACGAAAAAATAGTTTGGGGTGGTGGAGGGGGTCAAAAAAAGTTTTATCAATAAAATGTTCAAAAATGATGTAATAAATTATGTGGAATCATTTTTATGACGTAGTATCAAACTGTGTGGAGTAGAGGGTTAACAGAATGCCACGGAAAGTTCTCTTACAGAAAAGACAGACAGATTTTGCTCTGTTATATTTTTATTGTCAGTCTGAAAGTCTTTATGGTCAGCTCCTGTTTTCTAACTTACAAAGGGAATGCATCAGTCTTCCTGTTCAGACAGACTGACTGCAAACGACTTCCTGCAGCACGGAAAGAGCCGTCTCAACAAAATGGAACAAACAGGTATATATTTCTCTTATACATCGTTTAATTATGAAATGTGAAATGTGTATGTGATATACAACACTAAAACATGAGTTTAGTTGAATTCTGTGTGTATTTTATAACGGAATGAGCTGCGGAGTTAGTTTCACTTTCGTTTTTCGAGAAAAAACAAATATCTGTTCAGTGTTGAGAAACAGAAATATTCCAAGTGCTCGTTTTATGTTCAAGTTCTCCAACTGTACAACTGTACCACGAGATGCTTTAGAATAATCAGCGGAGTAATCGACGTCTCATGCTGCCTTCACGTGCTCTCGGAATTCTCGTAAATACGAGTTTCCTAGGTAAAAATTGCACATGAACGCCCAACCATTTCTAAATTTGAATGCAATGAGCTCGTAATCACGACTTCAGAAGTGGGATTTTTTTAATTACATTTCCGATAGCACGTGAAGGCAGCAGTAGGCACGTGTTGTGCCACATTATTCCTGGAAGCGCTATCTGGATTCTACGGAGCCCCTAAAGCACTAGCGTAGACTCTGTGCATCAGAAAAACCGGGTGTGTCATTTATTGCCAGATTACTAATGTTACAGAATAAACTGCTCAGACCTGCAAACTCAAAAGAGGTGAAAAAGGTGACATGTTTGCGAACTAAATTGTATAGGGGTGATGGAGGAATCCTCCCTCAGAACATTTTTGTGACTTTAACATGTAAACGAAGCATTCTAGTGCACTCTGAAACTAAAATAAATGGTAAAGACAACATTCAAGTAAAAAAAAAGGAACAAAAAAACATTTATTGACACTGTAGGGCTGGGCATTGACACAGATTTCCCCATTGGATTTGATTTTGATTCAGAAGCTTGTGATTTGATTACCTTTGATTCATTATTGATTAATTTTGGGGGCTGTAATCAGCTGCAATACATTTCAGCAAATTTCCTCAAAGAAAGAAATCTCTCTCAATGCAGTAAACTATAAGGGTGTACTGATGAGTCAGTGGCGTGAGGATCCATTTGCAATTCTTTTATTAAAATACTCCATGTCAGACAGGCAAGGGTCAACAAACAGCAATAGCAACAGTGTAGGCAAACCATAAACATGAACAGAGACAGGCGGCAAGGTTCAATATCCAGATAACAGGCAAAGGTCAGGTAGGCAGCAAAGATTCAAACACGGGTAAACAGTCCAAGGTCACAGCGAAATAACAGTCCAGGATATAAACGCTCAGAAATGATATCGAAAGGGATGATCAAGACTTCGTGTTGAAGTGTTGTCAGTGTAGTGCTTTTATAGTGAGAAGATTTGAATCAGGTGTGTGTGTGTGATCAGTCCCAGGTTTGGGGGTCTATGGGAATTGTAGTCCGAAACCAGTTGATACTCAGATGAGAGCTCCCTCTGCTGATCCGGAGGACGCGAACAGGGAGCCTCATTCGTGACAAAAGGGAAGCTAAGCTGGTACATCATTATAATATTAAGGGATAATATCAATTGATTTGTAAGCTACTTACATATAAGGAAGTTTTTATAATAATGTTATAATACATTTTTAATGACATAATTATGTTTCTACTCTTTTTTTTATGTTCCCCTAAACATTTAGATGGTGGCTGCCATAAATGTCTGTGTTTAAAGAGTTTGGCCGTTTAGTAGAGTCACTGCTGTCGCCTATATTTCTTATATTGTAGCCTTTATTTTATATTATAGCCTAGATTTAGGCAGTCTTCCTTCATTTCTAACTTGTGGATACTGTTTGAATGATAGCTTGGTAAGTTGTTGGCAATCAAATATTCAATATCACTATTTTCCATAATTAAGATACATTATCAGCACAGTGCTAGCAGTTCAAACTTAATTTATTCATGTAATTTACTTCTCTGTTATGATTGGTTGATATTTCATTTAGTCATTTAGCAGACGCTTTTATCCAAAGCGACTTACAAGGGGTTAGTCATGGTATCGAAGGTGGAGAGAGTGCTGTTTATTCACAATCCCCACTTTCAATTCCTGCCAGTGTGGGAATCGAACCAACAACCTTCAGGTTAAAAGCCAGACTCCCTCACCATTAGGCCACGACCATAAGCCTCCCCTACAATGAATCTTTTCTCAACTCTGAATGTAAAACACTCAATGCGGATTGGCAATTTTTATTCCAACTGAGGCACAAGACGAGCTCGGCCCCCCTTCTCTATCCCCTTAGTGGTTGTTATGACAGCTGGAGATTTGGCACGTTCGTGAACGAACAGTGGTGCTTTCGATTTCAGTAGCATGTTATGGTGTTACAGCGGTGAAATTACAAACAAAAAATACACATACTGAGACATGAAATGAAATGAATAAAACTGCGAATTTTATTAACATTAAATCATCCTCCTCCCGTTTTCACCTCAAAATTTTGGGTAGTCTGTGCCTCCCATGACGAGCCGCCACTGAGTACAAATACAATGAATATGCAATAGCCTATAGCAAAATGATCCTCTAAGTTCATTTTTGTAGTTGACTATTGAGTTTTTCAACATTGAAGGGCTTTTCTGAGAGCAAAACTTTTGCGTTCTCTCACAAAGATATTGCGTGCTCTTGCAAAACTTTAACTGAAATGGCATGCCGAGAGCACATCGCCACATCTCCCATCCACAGATTTCCTTCACTCTCGCACAAAACTGGATGCGCACTCTCCAATATAGGCCTTCAGTGCTTTATGAACTGAACCTCCCCTCTAGTTCAGATGTGCTGTCCTGTGCACTGACAAATCTCTCCATGCTCTTTCACAAGAAATCCATTCTCGTCGCCTCTGGATTAAACGTTATCAATCAGAATAGACGACTGACCAATTAAAATGCTACATGGAATTGTTACATTGTTACTGTTCTGGACTGTTTGTTTTCATGTTTCACACGTGCTATTTGTTTGCTTTTCTACCTGCCACTCGTTCATCATCACTGGTTCATTGTGTTCAGATGTATGTCATTAATCAGTGTCGTTTGATCCCCTTGTGTTCGCTGTATTTAAACCCCCAGTTTCAGTTCAGTCGTTGCTAAGTGTTAAGTGCTGAAATATAGAAAATATATTTTGATTTAAGACAGAACGATAGATCAGCGTCAGATCTTCATTCCCTAAATACTTAAAATGTGGAGACTAAATATACCACCATAGCAAATTACTCATATTTGTCATAATATAGCATTATATTCTATGGATTCAGTGCATTTGCAGACAAATAACTGTATATTCACTGTTATAGAATAAAGTGCCATTAAATATAGCTAGTATGAAGTGGGTTTTCATGAAATATTGATAAAACTTAATAGTACAGATAGAAACACTGATGTTGTGGCAGCCGTGAACAAAATGAGTAATTGACCTTTGAAACTAATGTTACTCTTTAAATAAAGATTGTATCTATTACATTATAACACCAGTATGTGGAGACCAGAGACTTTTAAAATGTATTTGATTAATTAATTTCAATAGTTAATTTCTTTAAAATAATGAATTCACTTAAATGAGTATTTTTTTAAAAAATAGGCCTATACGCATTTATATCGTTTTAGATATTTATAAAAAAAAAGACTCATTTGTAACATTAAATAGAACATTTTGACATAACCTCAAGTAAATTACAAAATTACACTTTGTTTAGTTGTCTAATGTTTTGTTTTTAGAATTGTGTGAGAACAGTGATCTCTGTTTAAAACAGCATTTCTTTATATTTGAGTCCAAGTTCAAAATATGAAGCGCTCTATGAAGCTTTCTGAACCACTGCCAGCGGGAAATTAAACAGGAAGTGTTTGTCAGATCTCAGAAGAGGTTTTGAAAAATATTTTTTTCTCCCATCCCAAATTTTTTCCACCATCATAGGGGCTCTATAGGTGTAACGTTGTTTCGAAAGGACAGCATGGAGCACAAAGAGTGAGGATCCATGTGCAGTTTAATAAGTAAATACAATCCACAGTCATAATCCAAAAACCAGGCAGAGGGTCAAAAGCACAAGTTATCAGTCCAAATCCAAAATAAGGCAGATATCAGAACCAGGAACAACAAGACTACTCAGAAAACTGTCAGTAACACCAAACAAGACTACATACTGATACAAAGCCTCAAGGAGTATGAATAGAAAGAGTTAAATTACATAGTTTAAACAAGATACAGCTGAAACTGATAATCTAATACTGAGCAGAAAGTCCTTGTAAATGGAGTCTGGGAATAACAGAGAGTGACAATGAGGAAGGCTGCCATCTGCTGGTAAATAATTGCACCTGCAGCTGACAGATTTAACAAACGTACTGTTCTGAGACGCGAATGAATGAAGATCCAAATGCAGCTTTTATTATAGGGACAATCCAGACATGTAATCCAAAATAGAGGCAAGCTCAAACACAGGCAGGCAGTCCAAACAAACAAACACAAAAAAGGGCAAGAATGTCAGGCAGAAGAGTCATCCAAAGAACAGGCAAGATGACCAAAAATCCAAGAGACATGAAACAGGGAGAATGCTCAGAGATACAGTGTTACATTTACAAGATTTTGCAGGTGATGACAGAATGAACCAGGTTTATATAGGGTGAGTTAAACAGGCTAATGAGACACAGGTGAATAGATTTACCATTACACTCTATCTCTCGTTTACAATACATTCAAAATTCTGCTGCAAGAATATTAACCCACACGAAACTATCTGCTCATATTAACTTCCATTGGCTACCTGTGTCATCTCGCATTACTTACAAAATTCTTCTGCTTACCTTTAAATCACTCAATGGCCTTGCTGCTCCTTATCTCTCTGATCTACTGTCTCCTTATGTTCCGGCTGGTCATTTTCTGTCATTGCACCTGAACTATGGAACTCTCTACCACTGATACTAAGGACTATAACCTCACTCTCTGTATTTAAATCACAACTCAAAACCTATTTGTTTAATCAATACTATCAGTCATAATATGTTTCTTTGACACTCTCCTTATCCTACAATACCAGCTGTAATTCTTTCTTAAGTATTTTTTTTTGTCCCGTGTCTTTTATGTTGTGTCTTTTTTCTTTGTTTGTTGCTAATTGATTTCCTTTCCTGCTGTTACTTTATCCTACGTTATGTGCATTAATTGATTATATGTAATGACTGCCTATGATTATGTGAATCGATGGTCTATTATGTTTGTAATGACGGACGAGTCAGCGGATGTGATCCAAGTGCAGCTTTATTTACAAACGTAGTCAGACAGGCAATGGTCAACTCAACAGCAAACAGAAGTAGCAGGGAAAAGGCAAACTTGTGGTAATTAAACAGGCAAAACAGGTCAAAGGACAGGCGGAAAAACAACAGGACGATGACACAGGCAGAATCCGAAAACAGGCAAAACAGGACAAGGATAGCGCTCAGAAATGTTACAGGATTAAACAAGACCTAGCCAATAACAAGTGTCGGAGGGTAAACTTAAATAGGGAACTAGATTGGATAAAGCTGGACTGTAATCAACATAAGAGACTTGTGGGAAATGTAGTGTGGTGTATGGAGTCCATGATATGAGCGGGCGACCTCTGGTGGTAGGTGGATGGAGGACAACAGAACGGATTCATAACAGAGCCCCCCCACAAGGAGCGGCTTCCAGATGCTCCACATGAGCAAATAGGGAGGGAGGGGTGGGTTAACGGGGACAATGGGGGACCAGGTCTATGGAGTGAAGGTTTATAGGGCAGTGGGGGTTGAGTGGATGGCCGGGGCGGAACAGGCTGTGCAGGCAGCCAGGGTGGAACAGGCTGTGCAGGTGGCCAGGGCAGGACAGGCGGAACAAGAGGCCAGGGCAGATTTCTAGGTCCCCAGGACTGCTCAGGAAAAACTGTAACACAAGGCACAATTTGGTTAGTGGAGAGGGTAAACTATGCAGTCAGACAGTTCGGGGCTGAGAGACAGTGCGGGGCTGACAGACAGTTCGGGGCTGAGAGACAGTGCGGGGGTGAGAGACAGTGCGGGGCTGACAGACAGTTCGGGGCTGACAGACAGTTCGGGGCTGAGAGACAGTGCGGGGCTGACAGACAGTTCGGCGCTGAGAGACAGTGCGGGGCTGAGAGACAGTGCAGGGCTGACAGACAGTTCGGGGCTGAGAGACAGTGCGGGGGTGAGAGACAGTGCGGGGCTGACAGACAGTTCGGGGCTGACAGACAGTTCGGGGCTGAGAGACAGTGCGGGGCTGACAGACAGTTCGGGGCTGAGAGACAGTGCGGGGCTGAGAGACAGTGCGGGGCTGACAGACAGTTCAGGGTTGACGGATAGTTCAGAGCTAACTGATGGTTCAGGTCTGACAGATAGTTCAGGGCTGATAGACAGTTCAGGGGATACAACTGACACCTCTGGAGGTTCTGCAGCAGTTGCTGCCACTTCTGGAGGTTCTACAGTTGTAAACACAGGATAGACAGGAGAATGAGGGACCGACTTAGTAGCGCCCTCTTGAGGCAGGTCAGGAGCTGTGCTGGTGTGCTCGGGGACCGACTCAGGATTGCATTCTCGGCGTGTACTGGCGTGCTCAGAGACTGACTCAGGAATGATCCTTTGTGGTTGCTCCAAAGCTGGGACCGATGTGTGTGTGTTGCCCACACACATGCAATGGCTATAGTCTATATTAACAGGGATGCATCTTCTATCAGCTCAGGCGTAGCAAGCGTGACGGGGGCAGTCGCTGGAGGCTGGACAGGCGTGACGTGAACCGTCTGAGGCTGGACAGGCATGACGTGAGTCAACTGAGGCTGGACAGGCGTAATGTGAGCCGACAGAGGTTGAACAGGTGTGACGTGAGTCAACTGAGGCTGGGCAGGAGTGGGTTGAACCTTTAGCTGCTGGGCAGACGTGGCTTGAACCTTTGGCTGCTGGATAGGCATGGTTTGAGCAATGGGCTGCTGGGCAAGTGTGGCTTGGGCTGTAGGTTGATAGGGCACTGGAGCGGCCTTTTTACAGCGCGGTTTGCATTTTCGCCGTGACGGGTTGATCAATGTTGACTTAGCTTGACTCACAGTGATCTGCGATGACTTGGCTTGACTCACAGTGATCTGCAATGAATTGACTTGACTCACGCTGATCTAGGACAACGTGACTTGACTTGCGATGATCTAGGATGACTTGACTTGATTCACGTTGATCTGGGACGACTTGACTTGACTCATGATGATCTAAGACGACTTGACTTGATATGATCTAAGACGACTTGACTTGACTCATGACAAGCAGATGCGGCAGGCTGTGACTCTGGACGAACAGCTGCTTCATGGCATAACACTGGACCGGCGGCCATTTTGTGCACAGACTTAGTGGTGACCGCCATGTTGTGACTGAACTCAGGTGGGGGAAATACTGTGCAGGAATGTTCCTGGATGACAGGGCTAGATATCACCAAAACTGGTGCGGTTGGGGATTGTGTCGAGTCATGTTCCACCTCTCCCACGGTAAATGGAGAGCCACACAAAATGAGATAATTCATTAAGTCTCTGAGGGTATAATTAGAGTCCTCCTCGGGGAAGCAGAATTTAAGAGGTCCGTTTAATCCCCGACGAAACAAATGTTTGAACAACGATTCATCATACGGGACATGATCAGATACCTCACAGAATTCTTGCACGTACTCCTCAATGGTAGATTTCTCTTGCCGAAGTTGCAGGAGTTGACTGAAGTAATCCATAGTGACTGGAACATTGATAAAAGCCATTGGATCTTGGGGTGGCGAAGTCTTCTGTAATGATGAGCGAGTCAGCGAATGAGATCCAAGTGCAGCTTTAATTCCAAAACGTAGTTGTACAGGCAATGGTCAACTCAACAGCAAACAGAGATAACAGGGAAAAGGCAAGCTCGTAATAAATAGTCCAGGCAAATGGTCAATAGGCAGGCAGATCAACAACAGAACGGAGAACAGGCAGGGTCAGATAACAGGCAGACAAAACAAGGAATAAATGCTTCGAGTTGTAATACAGGTATTGACAAGACTTCGCAAATAACCAGGGAAACAGAACAGACTTAAATAGGGAGCTAGATTGGCCACAGCTGGGCAGTAATTAACATAAGGGGCTTTTGGGAAGTGTAGTGTGGTTGAGAGAGTCCAGGGGTCCAAGGATGACAGACTGGATTCATTACAACAGCACTGCAAATGTGGTGCAGTTTGTTCATTATAAAAATAAAATACAGTCAAAACGTATAAGAAATATAAAAGTTACAATACTCAATTTAAATAGTCCATACTGCAATCCATGGTGTTTGGCAGGAGCACTGCTCCTCTGTGGTGAGGCATTTTGCTCATGTGAAGATGATTTTCTTTTCCATCACTACTGGAACACACGTGAAGGACCTTACATAATAAATAATGAGTATAGCATCCAAATATTTTGCGAAATCGACATATTTGGATTAGTGCCAACAGAGAGAGTTGTAAGCGTGAGAGCAAGGCAGGTTTAACCGAAGTTTAGTTTTAAATGAATTCGTTTTGGCTTGTTTAGCTACAAATGTGGGTATATTTCATAGAAAAGAAACATTCTGAACAAAAATAATCTGAGAACATTTTTGTCAAAGACTTCATCCAGATGGGATTCATCTAGATCGAGTCCATAAATACCCCCAGAGCTTCACAGTCGTTTCCTCTTCAGGGGTTCAACATTTCCTGATTTTGACTTTTGACTTCCCTAGACTTTGATTGAGAAGAAATTTGTGAGATCATATCCCTGGATCAGAAAACCTTGTGTAGTCACAATATTTCACAGTGGAATAACAGGCCATTGGAACATGTGGGTTTTATTAAAAGATTAATATGGTAAATCTCTAGTCAAAATCAGAAACATTTTAAAACAGCTGTCTGTCTTGGCTGAAAACTTGTGATCAGATCAACCATGATTAATGTCATCATCAGGTGTAAACACAGAGCGGAGAGAAGGACATGAAAGAGAGAAGAAGAAGAAGATCAGCACAGAAACAGATGATTCCATTCAGGTCAGTGTTCAGAGAAACCTGAAGAGAACTGGATTCACACATTAGTATAAAATCACATTTAGGAAATCTGCTATTATCTTTGTGACCTGCAGTGAAACTGATTCTGAAAACAAGGCTTTGATTATTTGCAAATATAGGTTTGCCAATGAGTTTCCTCACGATTTGTATTTATTGTGAATAACATGTAAAGAAGGTCAAATGAAATGACAGTTCTGTTCAAATCAGTACTGAAAACACTGGATAAATAAATGTTGTATTGTTTTGTCTATTAAACAGAGGGATGGTGGAACAGGAGCAGATCAACACCTACAGCAGGAGGAGAATGAACGAGAAAAAATAAAGCATCTATTCCTCAGACTTCATCTTGAAGGCCGGCGCCACAATAAACTGAGAGCTGCAGATGTTCTTCAGATAACTAAACATTCATTACAGTCCCATGAATCTTGTGCCGAAGAGGAGCTGGCTCAGACTTTCCTACAAAAACTACTGATGATGGACTACAGAGCAAGATACATCAATGTTAAAGATACTAATGAACAGGATCCGATACAAGACAGAGATACGGTCTCGTCTGAAGATGACGATGATATTTTTTCTTGTGTTTCCTCTTTGTCAAACAAAGGTGCAAGCCAATCGGACCATGTTCACCCGATGGATGTTCAGATGGCCGTGTTTCATTGTGCTGATGGTTTCCTGAAGCAGCTGATGGTCACTAAACTGTCGCAGTGTCAGTACGCTCTGCCTCTGCTTGTTCCTGATCCAGACACACGACAGATTGAGTTTCCTCTCTGGACATTCAGACAAATCAACAAGAGCTGGAAGATGAGGAACAACGACAATGAGACCATCAGTCAAACCCAGTCGGTCTGCAAGGCACAAACTCCAGTGGTGTCTTTCTTCAGGTTTGGCTCGGTGTCTTCATCCAAGTCTCAGCTGATGAACAGTCTGATCAATGAGAAACACAACACGTTCTTCCACAGACACTGCACAGGCAGCAGCAGAACCAGAGTCCTGATGGATGGAGTGGTGGAGATCGCCTGGTTCTGCCCCTCTGGGAAAAACACGGATAAATTCACTGACTGTGTTGCGTTCTGTAATCTCCGCGGGAACACAGGAGACCATGAGAAACAGCTGCAGATCCTCACTGAAATGAGCTCAGTCAACGTTGTTCTTCTGCCACGACTGGACAAAAATGACAGACATGCAGCCAAGATCCAAAACCTGTTCAAAATCAAAACGCCACTTATTTGTCTTTTGACTGAGGATGAATCTACTGTAATTGAGATGAAGAAAGGGAAATTCAAAATAGGTTTGAAAGACAGAAATCAGTCAGATGTATCTGAAGAAGTCAGAAGAACTATAAGCAATTGTCTCTCAAAATCATCTTCCACTTTCAGACTTGAAGATGTGCCCAAACAAGACATCAGAGTAGATGAGGAAGATGATGAAGACTGCAGGAGAGGGAGAGAAGCAGCACAGCAGGTGGTGAGTTTACTGAAGAAGAAAGATCTGACAGAAATCAAAGAATCTTTTCTGCCTCATCAGGGGAAACTGTGGCATCAGTGGAGTCAGAAGAACAAAGAACTACATCGACCTCAAGGAGAAGATATTGAAAATGAAATAAGTAAAACACAAACAGAGATGAAGAACATCCGTGAAAAACAGCATAAATATGACATCAGTGAGTTTATGAAGCTCTTTAATCATCAACTGTTCTCACAAACTGAACATAAAAAGATGTTTTTCCTCAAATGGCTCCAAGTCTTCTTGGATGAATACACCTCAATCGACCTTTCTGCTCTACATCATAAGTATGATGAGAAGTGGTCAACAGTTGTAAAACTGAAAAAGAACAATGATAAACCTGATCAACTCAAAGCTGAACAAACAGAACTTGAGAGAATATCTAAGGAACTTGAAGCTGCAACCTTTGGTCTGGAGCACATCATGAGGGAGATCGGTCAGATCTATGAATCATGTTCATCTGTGAAGAAGAGCAAGAAAGACCTGCAGTTTGACTTCTCTTCTCTCCCGAGACTTGCAGCAGAGATGATGATCTCTGGATTTCCACTGGAGCTGATGGATGGAGATGCTGCTCATGTTCCTGTGATCTGGATCTCTGCTGTTCTCGATCAACTCATCCAGAAACTGGGAGACCAGAGAGTCTTTGTGCTGTCCGTTTTAGGGATTCAGAGCTCTGGGAAATCCACCATGCTGAATGCCATGTTTGGACTCCAGTTTGCCGTCAGTGCTGGCAGGTGCACCAGAGGAGCTTTCATGCAGCTGGTCAGAGTCTCAGACGAGATGAAACCACAGATGAACTTTGACTATATTCTGGTTGTTGATACTGAGGGTCTTCGTGCTCTAGAACTGGCTGGAAGATCAACAAGACACCATGACAATGAACTGGCCACATTTGTTGAAGGACTTGGAAATCTGACCTTGATCAACATCTTTGGAGAAAACCCTTCTGAAATGCAGGACATTCTTCAGATTGTTGTTCAGGCCTTCCTGAGGATGAAGAAGGTCAGACTGAATCCCAGATGTGTGTTTGTGCATCAGAACGTTTCAGACGTCACAGCTGGAGAGAAAAACATGGAGGGAAGGAGACGGCTGCAGGAGAAACTGGATGAGATGACAAAACTCGCTGCTAAAGAGGAAGTCTATGATGCAGAATGTTTCAGTGATGTCATTGGATTTGATGTTCAGAAAGATGTGAAGTATTTCGCTCAGCTCTGGGAGGGAAGTCCACCCATGGCTCCACCAAACCCAAACTACTGTGAGAACATTCAAGAACTAAAGGAATCGATCATCTCTCATGCCTCAAGTTCACATGGAATGATGCTGAAAGATTTAAAGGATCGTATTAAAGATCTCTGGAAGGCTTTACTGAATGAACGATTCGTCTTCAGCTTCAGAAATTCTCTGGAGATTTCAGCTTACAGGAAACTGGAGACCAAATACAGCGAGTGGACCTGGAATCTTCGCAGTGCCATGATGAAAACTGAAGGCACACTACACAACCAAATAGAGAATGGTAAAATTCATGAGGTTAAGGAATCTGATCTTCAAACAGAACTGAAGAAGACAAGTGAAGAAGTGAAAAAATCAATGTCGGAATTATTTGAGAAAGACAGAGATAAAGACACACTGATTCAATGGAAAACATCTTTTGAAATCAAAATCAAAGAGCTTCAGGAGAACATTGTGAGAGAAACAAAGAGGAGATTAGAAGAGATTCTTCATCAGCGACACCTGAAGAAAGAGATTGATGCTCAGAGGAATCATCATGAAAACACTCTCTACGAAAAGAGCAAAGAATTTGCCTTAGATCTCAAAGACAAAGAAAATGATGAGGAAAGGCTTAAAAAGAAGTTTGATTTGTTTTGGGACCAGAGTGTGAAGAAGATCATCAGCAACACTACTGCAATCAGCAACATTGATGTCATGAGAGATTTGAGAGAGATCCTCAGAGACGTCTATGAAAGTGTTCCTGCAGACTACTGGAAGGAGAGCAGGGATATTTTCACTGTGCAAAGTTTTTCAAATTATGTACAGTTTAAAAAATCTAAGGTAGAAAAATGTAAAGATGCCATCATAGGACTGTTTGGTTATGGTCCTCTATCTAAAGAGGAAGAAGAACAAATACGTTCATTAGTCACAGATGTTGTTAAGCAGACAGACATAATGATTCAGTCATTTAACATTTCTAAGATGGGCTACAACAAAAGCTTCATTCAACAGCTCATAGATTACATCAAAGCAAAAGAAACTGAACATCAGGATGGACGAGTGAAATATGTGTTCAAGATTGAATTCTTCATGGATTTGGTTCTTTCTGTCTGTAAGAGAGCAAACAAGATGATCACTGACCAACACAGACTGTTCAAAGAAGTAAATGATCCTAAAATATATATTGAGAGGAAGAGAGAGGAGTACTATAGTATTTTCCTCAAATACTGTCGTGGAGCAACATCGGCTGCTATTTATGGAGAGATCATCTGTCAGAAGCTGAAAGAGCCCATTGAGCAGAGTGTCTACAAGAAGACTGCCAGAGATTTACAACTTGAAATTAGATCCAACTGTCCATCACTGAATGGAAACAGATCAAATCTGGAGAAACACATCTTGAAGACACTGGCAAAAGACGAAAAATTTAACAAATACATGAAGTACATTGAAACTCCCAGAGATTACTTCAAGAGTTTCATCAGAGATGAAGTCAGTCAGTACATCACTGCTAAGTTCAGTGACAGTGTTTTACCCAAGATGAAGGAGAACATTGAACTCCTGCAGCAGAAGATCATGAAAGCAGCAGATGAATCTACTAAACATGTTCAAGTGAACAAAAGAGATGCTGGTTTTTGGTTGAAGAGTTTCACACAGAAGCTCTCAAGTGACCTAATCTTCTCTGAAAAAGACCTCAGTGGAGTGAAACATGATGATGTTGATGTCAACCTCCTAAAAGATATGATAAAACAAAAACTTCCTGCTATAATGTCTGACATCAGTAAAAGATTCAACACAGACACATTTCCAGAAAAGCTGGACTATAAGTTCAGGCCAGATGAGCTTCTGACTGATCAGTTCTGTCAGTGCTGTTGGGTTCAGTGTCCGTTCTGTGGAGTCAGCTGCACCAACACCATAGAGAACCATGATGAAGAACACAGTGTTCCTTTCCACAGAGTGGTTGGTCTCAATGAATGCTATTACTCTGAAACAGAGAATCTCTGTGCAAATTTTTGCACAACTTTAGTGGCAAGTGCTAATCTTTTTATTGTGTCAGGTAAGCGCTTTTCATGCAATGATTACAAAAGTGCAGGAGGAGTTTATGCGAAGTGGAGCATCACCCCTGACCTCTCTGAGCTGCCCTACTGGAAGTGGTTTGTGTGCAGATTCCAGAAAGATCTGGAAACGCGTTATAAAAAAACATTCCAGGGTGATGGAAAGATTCCGGATAAATGGAAAAAGCTCCAAAAAGAAGAAGCTATTCAGAGTTTAGAAGTCTACTTTTAATAATTAGCTGACATATAAGAACAAATAAGGCGTAACCACTTATTGGCAGAACAATCTAAAATATAAACATACAGTTGCCCCTACATAAATAATCTCTAAAGCAGCATCTGAAATCGGACACTTGTTCACACATTTTGATGTCTTTTTTTTTGTAGAGAAGCTTTACAGCTAAATTTAATTTTGTTGCATCATTGATCAATACCTTCCTGTTTCCATGATGTATTTTCTCTATGGTGGATAAAACCATAGTCAGTTCAGACAGTGTAAATATGCTCTCCATCGTGGCGATTGAAATCTTGGTTTGCGTCAGTGTCGCATGAATATCGATAGCGTGCGCACACGGTGTGCCCCGGTCCCGGGACACTACAGCACAGAGTGGATCACAAAACATTTCCGACCAATTTGAATTCTACATGGAATTCTGTATTTAAGTGCTATGAAGGAGATCAAACATCACAAATGCTTAGACGGCTTCACCTTTACTAAAAAATGATCACTGTTTATTTCAGTAATAAGAGTTTCATAAAATAAGGCTAAATGGCTTTTTATTTTTTGTAAAGGGACAAGCTCTTCGATATGCCCTGTTCTGACTTCCTGTTTCTGTCAGAAATAAGTGAAAGCTTCGAGTGTGCTCATTAAGCCATTTTACAAGAATTTTAAGTGGACTAAACAGCAAAACATTTTATTGATTTAGCAAAACTATTAAACATTTAACCATTATCTGTCAAGAATACCGAATGAGGACCCAACTGCAAGATGAACAGTAATGGAGTTTATTAACAACAGACAGGGCACAAGAGGATAGGAGATGTGTGAAAGTCCGGAAGGGTCAACGGGACATAGAGACAGAACAACGGAGGGTGAATGCTGGAACCAACTCTGGAGGACAACAGGTCTTGAGGATGTGACCAGACCAGGCGGATGGTTGTGGTGTAGAACGAGAACTGCAACAGACTGCACTCAGTCCTAGAACCAGTCTAGTTGCCAGGCAGAAGAAACCAGCAGCCGGGAACCTCAAGGAGCAGGCATGAACCAACAAGACAAGCGAAAACAAGATAAAACAGAACTACTAAAGAGAATCAAGAGAAGCTACACAACAGGAACTAGCAAAAATATATATGAAAAGAAGTCTGGAAATAACTAAAACTTGCAACCGATAAAGAAAAGAAAAAAACGACAAACAAGACCAATCTTCCAGGAAAGCTAAAGGAAAGAAATAATTAAAAGGATCCCAATAAGAGAAGTAAAAATAAAGCTTAGGAGAAGTGGTCTTGCCACCAGGTGGAAATTCCAGAGGCTTGAAAATCGAGAGTGACCGTTGCACCAGTCAGGCTGCCCAGCAGTTAAGGGTCAGTGGCCAGGGAACCCAGGATACAAAGCAAGAACCCACACACACAAGACACATACAAGGAGAGACACAAGACAAGATGCATCAATAAAAATGAGAACCAAAAGTAAACTGATAAGAGCAATGATGAGAAACAAAATGGAACAAGGATTACTGTGTAACTGAAAAAAATAAGATAAGAAAATTCTAGCACAAGAGCTAAGACAATTACAAGCACCAACACCACCACCACCAACAACAACAACAGCACCACCAACAACAACAACACCAAAACCAACAATAACAACACCAACAACCCCACCACCACCGACAACAACAACAACACCACCAACAACAACACCACCACCAACAACCCCACCACCACCAACAACAACACCACCACCGACAACAACACCACCACCAACAACAACAACAACACCACCAACAACAACACCACCACCACCAACAACAACACCAACACCACCACCAACAACAACACCAACACCACCACCAACAACAACAACACCAACAACCCCACCACCACCGACAACAACACCAAAACCAACAACAACACCACCACCAACCCCCCACCACCACCACCACTACCAACCCCCCCACCACCATCACCAACCCCCAACCCCCCCCCCCCCCCCACCACCACCACCACCACCACCAACAACACCAAAACCAACAATAACAACACCACCAACAACCCCACCACCACCGACAACAACACCACCACCGACAACAACACCACCACCAAAACCAACAACAATATCTCAATTGCAATTACCTTTTTATTTTATTCTGCAGTGGAAACAATTATCCTCAGATATTACATGGCTTTCTGAAATTGTGCTTGGTTAATTGTGCAATTTATCTGTCTGAAATTTCTGAATAACAACCACAGCAAGTAACTGGCTGTTATCTGTTATCCATATATATATCTGTTATCTGTTATCTATATATATCTGTTATCTATATAACATTGCATGTATCTACTATTGCATGTATCACTCTACAATCTCTACAAGTACAGTATTAAAATACATTTCAACTCAAATGTTTCACTTCCATTGATTTATTTAGCAGGAATTCTTGTATTGTGACATGATGGTGTGATCATAATCAGTGATATCATCACACTTGTAAAGAAATAGCTCACCCAAAAACGTAAATTCAGTCAGTTACTCTTCCTCTTGCCAAAGCTGTATGACTTGCTTCTGTGAAACACAAAAGAAGATATTTTGAAGGATATTGAGGTGCAAACAGCATTGGAGCCCACTGACAAAAAACACTGTGACATGTCCAACATGATGCTTCATATGCCGTTTAAATTGTTTTTATTGTATTATAACATTTAAAACAATAAAGCTTATGATATATATTTAGTTAATATTTAGTTCTTTACAGAATCTGGTTCTAAAGGCCCCAATGAAGTCACTGCAAAGATCTTTTTTCTTGCTTCCCTTTTTCTTGCCTTGACAATAATGCAATATAATATGCATAACTACAGTATCTCACAGAAGTGAGTGCACCCCTTACATTTTTGTAAATATTTTATTGTATCTTTTCATGTGACAACACTGAAGAAATGACACTTTGCTACAATGTACAGTAGTGAGTGTACAGCTTGCATAACAGGATAAATTTGCTGTGCCCTCAAAATAACTCAACACACAGCGATTAATGTCTAAACTGCTGGCCACAAACGTCAGTACATATCTGATTGGAATCCAAACATTTTTAGCAAGTGTAAAAATTAACATCATTGCCAAAGAAACCAATGCAAATATTACAGAAAATGAAAGAACACCACAGTACACACAGATTGCATCTTAACAGTTGCCATACACAGTGCAGCAGGTTATTAACACCTACCAAGTTCTGTACTTTTGCAGATTTTATATCTTGAACAAACGCCAATTAGATATTCAGAGATCTCATCAGACAACTTTGTGGATGATTTATTGGATGATACACTGATTCTCATCCAGTCTTCTAATAAAATGCTCTAATGTAGAATTCGAATTCAAATCAATGTATATCAATTCAAAAACAAACTGTATTTCTAAAGATATATGTAACCGAGGGGAAATTACTTTATCGGTAAATGTGCAGTTGAGATCAACTTCTACATCTTGTGACTGCTATGAACATTTATTGTACAGTTGTGATGTTGGAAGGTGCGTGTCAATTTGAAACATAGCAGAAAAACTGATCTATATAATATATTATTAGATTAAAATCTCAGTCTGTCAAATGTGCAATACCATAGCAAACAGCAGTACGTGTTGACGATGAAATGAGTTTTGAAACCAAACACTTTGAACACAAAAAAGATAAAGAGAGAGAATAAGTAGTACTATATGTAAAAGAACAGATGTTGACCACACTGTAAAAACTGCCTAAATTAACTGGATTATTCTAAGTAATTAAAAAATATAATTTAATATGAAAGAATTAACCAGTCTATATTAAGTTAAATAAACAAAAGTCTTATTTAAGTCTCAAATAACTCCTTAAGGACAAACAACTGTACATTTCTCAGATTGCTTCAGATAGACATACACTCTAAAAAATCTCCCAACACTGTAAAAAGAACTGTTGGTTTAACTTAAAAAAAAAGTAAGTTACCTGGTTGCCTTAAAATTCATTGAAATTAAAAATTGAAAGCGATTGGTTTAATCAACAGAAACTCAAAATATTATGTTATGTGATCCACATTAAGTTGATTTGACAAAAGAAAAACTGTTGCAATAAATCATGAATATTTTTTTTTTTTACAGTGAAGTTGGGTTGAAAATGGACAAACTCAGCGATTGGTAGATTATTTGCAGTCTCAGTCATCAGTTTAGAAACAGGCGGTGGTGTGTAGCGGGATCTCTCGGGAGAATGACCAAACAGACGCAGAGCAAGTGTGGTATTATTCAGGAAGAAGGGTCATATTTATGGACAGAAATCAAACCACAATCTCCGAGACGTTGTTTTGTTTAGGTGAGTACATGATGTGCACATAATGGGAAAAGCCCAAGACACAAAGAAAGTCAAAAAGTAAAGCCCAAGAAATAAGAAATTATTTAACAATGGCCACTTTAAATGATTTATGATTTAGTGCGTCACTTTAAATTAAATTGCTAAGGCTGTTTCTTAAAGGGACAGGAACTTTCAAATTCATAACCTAATACTTTGATCTATAGGCTATTCCAAGACCCAAACATAAAAGCAGTAAAATCATCAGTAAAACAGGAAACTACAAATTGAGTTTAGGGAACCATTGTCTCATCCCTTTACCCCGGTCATATGCTTCAGGTGGATCAACAATTATGGTTTTCATGTGATTTACAAAATCAGAAATATTGTTGTAGTAATCCTGTTGGTCCAGATTAACTAATCAGATCGCATATGGACGTAATGCTGTGCGTTTCAGCTCCTTTCCGCCCATATCTAGTTAATCTGAACGTCCCCCTTGGCACGGGGCAGTCTTCAGTCCAGCCTTCAGTCTACTCCAACCCTGACTGGCTTCAGGCTCCTCATCAGCACCTGCTGATTGAGCACAAACAGGTCTAACACATCAAGCAGTTTCTGCTTCAATTCTTCACAAACAATCATTTACCTCATATAAATTAAGAAGTTTTGCTATGGTCTCCACAGGAATGAAGGACAATCACTCATGGTAAGCCAGCTCTTTATAAATAATCTCTTTTTCCTCAGGGTGTCGTCCCCTGGTAGAATTGCATCAAGTTGTGGACATCTGTCACAATGAAAAACCAACGACACAAAGGAAGTCAAAAAGTGAAGCCCAAGAAATAAGAAATTATTTAACATAATATGGTGTTATATAACACACCAAGGACTCTGACAGGTGAAGACAGTAACACTGATCATCTCTGTTAGTGGTGGATGTATTAGGCAGCAAGTGAACATTTTGTCCTCAAAGTTGATGTTAGGAGCAGGAAAAATGGGCAAGCGTAAGGATTTGAACGAGTTTGACAAGAGCCGGATTGTGATGCTAGACGACAGAGCATCTCCTGAACTACAGCTCTTGTGGGTGTTCCCGGTCTGCAGTGGTCAGTATCTATCAAAGGTGGTCCGAGGAAGGAACAGTGGTGAACCGGGACAAGGTCACGGGCGGCCGAGGCTCAGTGATGCACGTGGAGAGCGAAGGCTGATCCGTGTGGTCCGATCCAACAGACGAAGTTAATGCTAGTTCTGGTAGAAAGGTGTCAGAATACAGTCAGAGATGTTCACAAGTTTCAAGTCATTTAAAAAAAAAAAAAATTCTCATACTCAAATCCTAGTTGTATTAATATGATCGTTCTATCATCTATTTTGTTTGTAATAAAGGTCCTAAGATGTAAGTGATAATGTTATGGAAGCCCGTTCCCACCACTGTTGAGAAAAAAAAATATTCCGTATGTCATAATAATGAGAAACTTTCTCATAATAATAACTTAACATCTTTAACTTAATAAAAAAACCTTTTTTATTTTTTTATCAAGTTAAAGATGCTAAGTCATTATTATGAGATGTTAAGTCATTATTATGAGATGTTAAGTCATTATTATGAGATACTAAGTCATTATTATGAGATGTTAAGTCATTATTATGAGATACTAAGTCATTATTATGAGATGTTAAGTCATTATTATGAGATACTAAGTCATTATTATGAGATGTTAAGTCATTATTATGAGATACTAAGTCATTATTATGAGATACTAAGTCATTATTATGAGATACTAAGTCATTATTATGAGATAATAAGTCATTATTATGAGATGTTAAGTCATTGTTATGAGATGTTAAGTCATTATTATGAGATACTAAGTCATTATTATGAGATACTAAGTCATTATTATGAGATGTTAAGTCATTATTATGAGATGTTAAATCATTATCATGAGATACTAAGTCATTATTATGAGATGTTAAGTCATTATTATGAGATACTAAGTCATTATCATGAGATACTAAGTCATTATTATGAGATGTTAAGTCATTATTATGAGATGTTAAATCATTATCATGAGATACTAAGTCATTATTATGAGATGTTAAGTCATTATTATGAGATACTAAGTCATTATTATGAGATACTAAGTCATTATTATGAGAAAGTTTCTCATTATTATGACTTACGGAATTTTTTTTTCTCAACAGTGGCGGCAACGGGCTTCCATATAATGTACATCCTGCTTGTTAATTTATAATCCATCACAATATACAAAATTGTTCTGGCAACACGAGTAGTCATTTTCTATATAGTCACTAAGTGGACAGTGATGGTGCCAGTCACGGTTTGTTATACAGCGGCGTTGTTATTGATGCCAGTCATTAGCAGAAAATATCAAACCTTGGATTGTGTATGTCAACAGAAAACTGTACACATGCTGATTGTGATATGTTAAAATATGAGCTTTCAGTAATAAATGGATTAACATCTCTCTTGGTTTTAAAGGTTAGATATATTTTCATATTGTGACGAGATATCAATTGCTCCCTACTCGTCACCCCTGGCTACACTAATTATGGGGAACACCTGACGACGATGACACAATCACCCAGAGGGAGATATAAACATCAACAAGGAAGATGAGGGAAGAGCAATATGGACTCTCACTGGGAGCATTACTATCCTCTGTTTTTTCTTTACCTAGAGAGTTTGACTTCCCCAAATGAGTGTGGATAACCAAACTAGTTGGCTAAACTCCCCACTCTTCACTGGGCAAGGAGGAACTGCACTCCTCCCCATGGACCACTTCACCTGCACAAAACACAGAGACCGAGTTTGATTGCACCTGCTTGAAAAATAAAGATGCCTTCTGGGGAGACACTTCACTGCATTCCGTGTCTGTCTCCTCTTTTCCCGTAGCGGAGTGTTATATTGGAGGAGAATGCGGGCAGGAGACCCCAGACTCAAGGATCCAGGCGAGGCAGCCTCTTTCCCTTATGTGGGGGATGCAATCCGTCATCTTGCCAAAGTGTCGGTGCACCAACAACAGTTATCAGAACGACTTGTAGCGGGACAAACCCAGGTGGCGGAGGAACTGATGCATCTTCGTGCAAACTACACCACGACCCTCTTGGCAGATGTCAGGCCTCCAGCACAACACACAGTGCTTCCAAGGATGACTGAGCAGGATGACCCAGAAGCTTTTTTTCACATCATCTGAAGTTGTTGCAAGGAGGATGCTGGGAAAAATTAGCACCCCTTCTCACTGGGGAACCCCAGTGAGTTTACTTCCCACCACCCCACCTGGATGACTATGATTTTCTGATGAAAGAGATCCTGGCTCAGGTAGGACTCTTCCCTGTCTGTGCTACCCAGAAGGTCCATGATTGGGTGCATGATGCGCGGGTGTCCCCATGATGTCCCAACAGCCCCCGACCCCGGAGCCAGGCTTACCTCGCTTCGGAGAATGAGAGAGCGGGTGAGTCTTAAACTAATCTTGAAAGTCTTCTCTGATCATTCCCAGAAGATCCCAGGGAGCGGGTCCCTGGGAAGAGAACAAGAGGACGATTGCTTGAATTGCATGCAATGAATAAGCCTCAGCCTGAAGGAAATGCATATTTATGCATAGAACCCTACATCTTAATTTTGAGGAATACTGTATGTTTTCATGCAAGCGAGATGAGTAAATACATATTCACATTTAGTCTAGAACTATAATAACCATGTTTACTCGGCACACACAACACCTCTGACCTTTATTTCTCTCAACATGAGGACAGGAGAGCCGTCAGTCAATGAGAATAAGTAACTTGAATTACTTATTTGAAAAAGTAACTTAGATATTTTGCTGTAAATTGAAATAGTAATGCATTACTTAACTAGTTATTTGGAAAAGTAATCTGACTACATAACTTGTGAGCGTTACCCCCCCAACACTGCATATGAGAGTGTTACCCCCCGCACCCATCAAATCTTGTCCCGCGCCGCACTCTGTGTTGGGTCCCGCGGGAGTGCACTTGGGTAAAATGTCCATGACCGTCCATTGAAAAACATCCAACAGGATTTGAATATTGTCCTTTGCTTGCATCACATCTCTTCCGAACGATCTGCTCTTCATCATCGTTCTTCAAGAAATTATGCAATCTGAGCAGCGTTATATGTTGTAAAACTGTATTCGATCGTATACACTCATTCAACTCCCACAAACAAATGAGCCCACATCCAAAGTATAATTTTTCATAATAGTGCAGCAGATTGTTATAATTTGGTTATAAAAACAGATGCACATCTGTCTCGTGTCTTGACCAATAACCGCACAAGTGATATTTTATAATTGTATGAAATAATCCCGAAAAAAAGCAGAAACACGGCAGAGATGCCAAGTTTAGCGGCTGGGATTAGCCGAGGTGATGCGATAACTCACAGACAGCAGCGGCAATCCACCTGTCACTCAAGTGGCCACGCCCTTGACCTTTGAGGCTTAGTATAATTTAAACGGATGAGTTATAAAAAAATAAATAATCACCCCCCCCCCCCCCCCCCCCTTCACAGTTGTAATGAAGGGCAAAATTAGCTGTATAGACCAAAACCACAATTTGTACCAGGCTGTAAACATTTTTTTTCTGCTGTAAAGTTGGGCATTTTAACATGGGGCTCAATGAGATTCTGCTCTCTTTTGGAACCTGTGAACAGTGCAGTTTAAGTCACTTCCGTATTGGCTTCAAGAGAAGCTGGGGAGGTTGCCGCTTGTGCATAAACAGAACGCATGCAAACTACAGCGACAATGGAGGCCTACATAGATGAGAGATTGTGTGAAGAGGTTAGAAAGTACCCTCATTTATACAACTCTAGCATGAAAGAATTCAGAGGTTTACATGGGTTGAAACTCGTGGAGATGTTGCTCAAAACGGCATACGAGTCGAATGAAGTATACTTCCAACAGCTGTGTACGTACATTAGTGTGCGTGTAAAACAAAAAAATGAAGTATGCCCAGGGCCTTATTAGTAGGGAACGAATATGGAAAAAACCTCTGAAGAAAAAGAATAATAATTAGCAATGGCTACCTGTCCTGAAACTTACCTTGGCGATTGGAACCAAAAGTTGAGGTTCTGGTTACTTTGATTAAATTGGCTCCAGAGGTTGGACTCAAGCTAAAATACTGCTGTTCTAGAATCTGTCCTGTTTTATTTCATTTAGTTCTTCAAAGAAGCTGTTAAAAATAACTTGTTTTGCTCCCTTAAAATAGAGTGTTGCCTAAATATTTGAACTGTTTAAACACTTATTAAATTAAAGCCTTCAGAAAAGTAGCATGAAAACAAGCAGGCATAAGCCATCTTTAATATCATTCACATCCTCACTTGCCTCTAGCAAAACAAAATACAACTCCGCTGAATAAAAAGTAAAACTTGACCCTGGTTCTAGAAGAGCACTGGAGTGAAAACTGAAAACACTCGGACAAGGAAAAGCATAGATCACGCATTATACATCGATTCTGCTCGAACACGATGTGCTATATCTGTCTGGACACCGCTGGATTGGTACAACAATGGACAAAATCCAGATATGACAGAGTCTGCTCCACGTCACAAGTTTATGATTGCAGTGGAGTTTGAGATCTTCAGAGTTTGGCCAGGCTCTTCTCCAGAGCGTCGATGTCAGCGTCTCCATCTTCTGCTTTGCTTCCTCGGGCACTGCATTCGATGAAGTCCACGCGCACAGGCAGCTGGGAGAACTCGAAGTCTTTGCCTCTCTTACCCAGATACACCGAGCCCCCGATGACCCCGTCCTGAGAGGACAGCGCCGCAGACCGCGTCAATCTCAGAGTGTTCCTGAGGAGAGCAGACCATCAGGACATGAACCGCAACACATCCCACAGCAAACACACACTCAAACCCAAATCTGGACAATCAGTTCATGTATTTTTTCCTCTACCATCTCAATAATTCATTCCAGAAGTGGCCAAAACATCAAGCGCTTGAGTGTCAATCAGATTCTGGACTGGAACGGTTCTACTAATATCTCCCAACTTGCAATTGTGATTGATAAGATGTTGAATCAGTGTGGAGTGAGAGGAGCGACGCACATGTTTACGGTTCATCTCTATGGGAGCTGAGCGACACGCACTTGAAACGGATTGTGGGATTAATAGGGGATTGAAGTCTAAAAGTTTAGAAATAACCAACTTTATGGAAATGTCAAGGCAAAAAAAATCTGGCGGCACAAAAAGCATTTCAATATTTGGAGATTGTGCTGGATTTATCATGTAAATCATATTTCAATCAGGTTTCAGATCTATTTCTCTTTAAAGTGCCCCTTTTTTAAGGTTCCTAATTTTTTTTGGGCATCTCCTAAAACAGGCCAAAAACAGACAGTTTGATTTTTCTCATAATATCCACTGCAGCATCAGCTCTTCTCTCAGTGTCTGAAACGCTTCCATCAAGGATTCTGTTTCTCTAAACCCCGCCTTTCAGAGAGCCTGCTCTGCTCTGATTGGTCAGATGGCCCAGTCTGCTGTGACCTAACGCTCATTAGCATATCGTAATCTGAGCTCTTCCCCAGCACTTGATTCGCAGTGACACGAACAGTAACGATGGTGTCGTTTTTACCGCATCAATCTCAATGGATTTGCTTTGGCAGCAGAAAACCGCATCTTTGACATGAACAACACGAACCAAACTCTTCCAGTCTCAGATACAACCACACTGAGGGCGGGGCAAAGGAAACGGCATTCAGCCAATGAAGAGCAAAGGCTGTCATTATGCAAATTAGTTACATTGTTACGTAGGTTCAGCAGGAAGTGAGACTGGAATTACTTACAACTCGTTTTATTATATATATATATATAATTTTTTTTTTTTTTTATTGTAATGGCCATGTATTAAAATCAACCATAGATTTTACACACACACACTAACGTTTGGAACGTCACTGCGTTGTAATGAACACGTACTGTACATGATACTTGGGTTAGTTCACCCAAAAGTGAAAATTATCCCATGATTTACTCAGCCTCAAGCCATCCTAGGTGAATATGACAGTCTCATTCCTGACGAAAACAATACGAGTTCTATTAAGAAACATTCTGGCTCTTCCCAGTTTTATAATGGCAGTGAATGGGGCTCAAGATTTTGAAGCCCAAAAATGTACATCCATCCATTATAAAAGTAATCCGCACGACTCCATGTGGCCATCTGAAGCCAAGCGATGCATTTATGTAAGAAAAAGTCTTATTTATAACTTTATAAACTATGGTAACTAGCTTTATATTTCCCCTCTGGAGTCGTATGGATTACTGTTATGATGGATGGATGTACTTTTTTGGGGCTTCAAAATCTTGAGCCCCATTCACTGCCATAATAAAGCTTGGAAGAACCAGAATATTTCTTAATATACCTCTCGGTCATATATACCTAGAACGGCTTGAGGGTGAATAAATCATGGCATAATTTTCATTTTTGGGGTGAACTATCACTTTAAGGATCCCAACACTTACTATTATTACAGAGCCAGAATGAAGTGAATACTCACATCTCCTTCTCCAACTGCTGCTGAATTAATTTGGCTGATTTTGCCATATAGATATCTGCAAAAAAAAAAAAAAAAAAAAGATATCTGAAATCTAATCATATTTTTGAAAACTGAAATGCATTCTAATGGATCACTATGCAAATATTTAATCAAAAGATTTTTTTTGTGTAAATCAGAATCACTATTTGAAGATGTAAGCACAAGCCTAGTGCACTTCACTTACATTCCTACTCATACGTCTTCAAGTGTTTATAAAATCAGAGCTAGCGATGTTCTGCGTTTTCTCTTTGGTGTATTTCTTTCATTGGCCCGGGATACACTGCATATATTAAATTGAATTCATCAATGACCTTGTTTGTTGCAGGCGACCACGAGTGCTGGGGGATTTTTAGC
Source organism: Zacco platypus (assembly GCA_038088235.1). Lineage (NCBI taxonomy): Eukaryota > Metazoa > Chordata > Actinopteri > Cypriniformes > Xenocyprididae > Zacco > Zacco platypus. Next base: position 4,778,511 of record CM076076.1, on the reverse strand, counting down.
CATGGTGCCGTCTGTGAGGATGGAGTAGAGGAACTCGGCCACATCTCTGACGTCCTTCTGGAAGACGCTGCTGTCCACCACAAACACTATGGCTCTGCAACACAACATGGAACATGGATTATCTCTTGCATGAATTTCAGAGAACAGGGAGGGTGTGAAGACGTCCGCCGTCACTCGTCCAACATTTTACATTTTTACATTTTACAAAAGTGACCCAATGCTGACTGTTTTCCATATAGAAAAAAGCTGGACTGTTATGTGAAGTTATTTTATTTTTTAAAAATTTCCATCTCACAGGTCTTAAAGGGACAGTTCACTCAAACTATCCTCAAACACTTTAGTCGATTCATCAACAGAGGCCAGTGATTCTAGTTTATAAAGTTATAAATATGGATATTTTTCCTACAAAAACCCATCGTTTTGCTTCAGAAGGCCTTTATTAGCCACGTGGGTTATTTTTATGATGGATGGATGTGCTTTTTTGGGCTTCAAAATCTCATCCCCCCCCCCATTCACTGCCATTATAAAGCTTGGGGGAGCCAGAATATTATTTAATATAACTCATAAAGAGGAACGTTATATACACCTCGGATGGTTTGAGGGTGACTAAATCATGGGATAACTTTAATTTTGGGGTGAACGATCCCTTTAACACGCTCTTCTTCATCACTCACCGAGCCACGGCCTTGTACTTCTCCACAATCTGAACTCTTAAACTTTCATGACCAGGAACATCAATAAGAGTCCAACTGCTGCCCTGCAAAATCACAACACAACAGTTCACACTTTAGTGCCCATTTAATGACTTCAAACGCACAGAGATTACAGCACAACTCACTCTGTCATTCTTGCTCTTGTACGTGGCACTGCTCTCTGTGATGGACGTCTGAGTCCGTACAAACTTTCCTAGTAACAACTGGAGAAACACTGATGTTTGTGTTGTGGAAGAGTAAGAATGTATGATCCTTTGATGAAAACAGAGTCGGTGTTACTCACTCGAGAGAACAGCAGAGTTTTCCCGGAGTCACACAGTCCCAGAAGCAGCACGGCATTCCTTACTTTACTGGAGCCCCAAAAATTCCCAAAGAAAACTGAAATGTCAGAGGAAAGTAATAACATGGATTTTGGCGTTCAAGAAGTTGTTAGCTGGTTTTTATACCTTCATACAGATGAATACATCAGGATCAACACCGACTCTTATCCGCCTACTGACAGAGTCATCAGCTCTGGAACTTTTTTTTTATTATACAATATTTTGGAAATTACTATCGTCATTCTTTTTACTGCGTTTAAAAGGTGCAGTAAGTGATTTCTGAGAAACGCTGAGCAACAAAAACTTGGAGCCAATCAGCAGTAAGGGGCGTGTCCACTTATGAGGGGAGGTGCCACATGTTGCGTAGCGAGTTAATTAATTTGGGGGCGGAGCTATCAAGTCAGGGGTGTGATCTTTTGGGTAGGGGCGTGTTTTTTGGGCGCTGATTTTAAAATATCAACAGCGTTTCTCAGGAATTGCTTACTGCACCTTTAAAACCTTTACTCCTTTTTCACCTTTTCTCACACCGACTGAAAATGCAGAGATCTGATCAAACCATCTGTTGCAAAACTCCATACAAATATCTCCTGGTTTATTGTTATTTGAACAATCCAATAATTTAGTGAAACGTCTAAAGTGGCTGTACAAAAAGGCACAAGGGTGATGAAATAAATAATAGTAATAATAATAATAATGTTTTAACTGGCCTTTTCTGTCTTCACGGAGGCCGTGTAAAGCTGCAGCTGCTTCTTACCGACTGTGAGAATCACGAGCGCTAAAGCCACAAATATCCCGATGAGGAAAATGGCCTCTTCCTTCTGGATCTCCTTAATGAAAGTCTCCAGAAACGGCTCCGCGGAGAAATCCTCTAAATCTAGATGAACCTTCTCGTCCATGTCTGTCCACACATGGGAAACGAACAGAAGACAGCGGAAGTGAATGACACGTGTACTAACTTCAGTGAGATCGGCGAAACAACGCTTTTCTACTATGATGACGGCTTTCCTCATGAATATTAATAATTATACGCTGCCATGACTGGCCAATCTTCCCGGAGATGTTAGTTAATATTAATGAGCTGATCCTTTACCATAGTAGGTTCATTCATCAGCTGACCATGGAAGTATTATCATGAAATATGTCATAATAATTTTTCATTTTCAAAACGATAATTTGTAAGCGTGTTATTTTCAATTTAGTGCCTATTAAATATTGTCGTTGTTATTATTGCTAGCGATGCGCCAGCGTGACATGACAAATGTTACTTTTCTCAGCGTTTACCAGAATGAGCCAATCACAGTTGTTTGTAATTGATTAATTGATGATTCCTTTCTATCATTTAATTGAGGTGGTTAGGCCGCATTTCATTTGCATCTCGGGCACCTACCCTTTAATGTGTTTAATTTCATAAATGATTTTATAAATACACAAACTCTGTGAGATTTGAGTGTGACTCTATGGAGAAGCGGCTCTTCTGAGCAGCCGAGCGCCGCTTGCTGACAGAGCCGCGTATGAGCCGCGGGTGTCCGGTAGAAACAGCCGCTCTTGCCGTCGTGTCATGTTGTTGTGAGAGCTGAAGATGGCGGCTAGCAGCGCGGGGTCGATGTGTCAGTACTGGAAGCGCTTTGACTTGCAGCAGCTGCAGGTCAGTGGATCTCTGTTCATGTGTTCATGTGTGTTACTGATCGTCGGTCGGCGGCTGGGATGTAAACATCCTCAAAAGTGTCACTCATAGAAACATAAACAGATATCAACGTTACGTTCCTTTAAAGCTGGACATTGTTTTTACAGTACGAGTCATCTGGTTTAAAGGTGCTGTTTTGTTGTCACATCTTAATATTTTATCAGGCCAGATAGTTCTTCAAGCTTGAGCTGAAATTCAGTCTTGTCAGTTTCGTCAGAGACACACGGAACTATAATTTAGCCATATTTAAATGCAGTTTCACTGCTAAAACTTTGCAGTGTGTACGAAGTTGGTCCTCTTAGAATGATTAAAACACTTTTATTAAAATTGTGGTTTGGTTTTATATGAATATGGTATGAAAGTCATAGGCAGTTGTATGTTTTGAAGCTATGCAGGGCTGGGTATGTTACTTTTAAAATGTATTTCACTACAGATTACAAAATACATGCTTTAAAAGGTCATTTGTAACGTATTTCGTTACATTACTCAAGTTTAGTAACTTAATCTAAATACTTTAGAATACTTTGGAATACTAATAAGTGTGAAACAAACACAAAAAAGTAATTGTGAGTTTTTATCTCACAATTCTGACTTTTTCCCTCAGAATTGCGTGATATAAAGTTGCAATTGTGAGTTATAAAGTCAGAATTATGAGATATAAACTCACAATATTGAGAAAAGTCAGAATTATGAGATATAAACTGACAATATTGAGAAAAGTCAGAATTATGAGATATAAACTCACAATATTGAGAAAAGTCAGAATTATGAGATATAAACTCGCAATATTGAGAAAAGTCAGAATTATGAGATATAAACTCACAATATTGAGAAAAGTCAGAATTATGAGATATAAACTGACAATATTGAGAAAAGTCAGAATTATGAGATATAAACTGACAATATTGAGAAAAGTCAGAATTATGAGATATAAACTCACAATATTGAGAAAAGTCAGAATTATGAGATATAAACTCGCAATATTGAGAAAAGTCAGAATTATGAGATATAAACTCGCAATATTGAGAAAAGTCAGAATTATGAGATATAAACTCGCAATATTGAGAAAAGTCAGAATTATGAGATATAAACTCACAATATTGAGAAAAGTCAGAATTATGAGATATAAACTCACAATATTGAGAAAAGTCAGAGTTATGAGATATAAACTCGCAATATTGAGAAAAGTCAGAATTATGAGATATAAACTCACATACTAAATTCACAATTGCAAGAAAAAAAGTCAGTATTGCAAGTTTATATCTCCCAATTCTGACTTTATAACTCACAATTGTGAGGGAAAAAACAAATTGTGAGAAAAAGTTGCAGTGATGAGTGAATTATAAAATGACTCACAAAACATGAAAACAGTTGAAAACATGAAACTTAACTCTTTTTCAGACGGTCAGAGTCAGAGAATCACCAATCGCTGTTTAAATGACATTAAAACTCAAAGTAATCACTTTGGTAATCTAAAACACTTTTCAGATGTAACTGTAATCTGATTACCACCCATTTAAAATGTAACTGTAATGAAATACAGTGACTCAAATTTAGTATTTTAAATACGTAACTAAGTGACTTGTATTTCGTTACTCCCCAACCCTGGCTATATGCAGTGTTGGGGTAACGCACTACAAGTAACGTGAGTTACCAGAAGTTACTTTTCAAGTAACTAGTAAAATGACTCATTACTTTTAAATTTACAACAAAAATCAGAGTTAATTTTTTTTTCAAATATGTATCGCAAGTTACTTTGTTTTCTCATGTATTGACTGACAGCTCTCCTCATGTGGATAGAAATCAGGAGTAAGTTCAGTGGTGTCAGAGTTGGGAAAGTTACTTTTAAAAGTAATACATTACAATATTGCTTTACTCCCTAAAAAACTAACTAATTGAGTTAGTTACTTTTTATAAATATTAATGCATTACATTACTTTTTTCACCTGGGCTGGGTTTGCTTATTTGTTTTTTAATATAACAACAAAAAAATTAAATTTTTGGCAAATGTAAAGGCCCTTGCGCACCAAAAATGAAATGAATAAGCCTCAGACTGAAGGAAATGCATATTTACACCTGTACAGTAGAGGGCGCTGCTCAAACCTTTCAGATGTGGTGACAGTATCACTCTTTCTAATTCTACTCTAAAGTTATTTTTGCTCATTAGTATGCTTGATTTATATCATTGAAGGTCAGCAGCAAACACATTGGTTAATAAAGTGAGATTAAATACATAAAGTATATAGGTTTGGTTACAGGTTTGCGTAAAATTCTGAGATTGAATTTCACTGTTTTTAATGCATTTTGAGGAATACTAACTGTTTTTCTGCAAGTGAGATGAGTAAATCCATGTTCAAGGACGATTGCTTGAATTGCATGAAATGAATAAGCCTCAGCCTGAAGGAAATGCATATTTATGCATAGAACCCTACATCTTAATTTTGAGGAATACTAACTGTTTTTCTGCAAGTGAGATGAGTAAATCCATGTTCAGATTTAGTCTAGAACTACATCTTGTTCACACAACACCTCTGACCTTTATTTCTCTCAACACGAGGACAGCAGAGCTGTCAGTCAACACATGAGAAAAAGTTGCGTTACTTATTTAAAAAAGTAACTTAGATATTTTGCTGTAAATTGAAAAAGTAATCCGTTTCTTGGAAAAAGTAATCTGATTATGTAACTCACGTTACTTGTAATGCACTGGTGATCATGATGGTTATTTCTAGACTAAATGTGATTCACTCATCTCACTTGTACTAAAACAGATTCAGTGTTTCTCAGAATGTGAGGTGGCGCAGTGCCGTCAGCGGATGTGATTGTGTCCCGTGTGATGTTGACCGGGACTGTGTGTCTTTCAGAGAGAGCTGGACGGCACCGCCACACTCCTGGCCAGCCGACAGGACGACAGCGAGCAGTCCAGGAAAAAGCTCATCGAGCAGAGCCGCGAGTTCAAGAAGAACACGCCGGAGGTTCGCACCTTGCATTCATTCAGGAGGCTGTCGTGAGCCCTAGAGACTCAATTAAAGGAGTTTTCACAAACCTTCCCCACTTCCTGTTGAGTCAACAACTAGGATCCGTGCTAACCGCTGATCAAGCACACAGTTTTGACGGACTGATTGGTGTCTCCGCAGCAGTGAAGACGAGCGGCGGCTGGTGAATCACGCTGGGTAGCCGAAGAGCAAAATTAACACTGTACCATTGTCATTTCAAGGGCATTTTATGCCTCTGATGTAATATAGAAGCATCTCTTTAAAGAGCAGTGAATGTTTCATTCTCAAGAATATTCAGAAGTTTAATGTTAAAAATGAAATATCCTCAGTTAATAAAGCTAGGAATAGGCACGAGTGTAGCTGGAAGAGACAGCATGAAAAAGACTGATCGGTTTTGAAGTATCGCACCAGAAACAAGTGATGGAAACGGCAAATTAAAAAAAAAAAAAAAGCCCTTAATTCGCAAAAAAGTTTAACGCTTGCTTAAGGAGATGGAAATGCATTTGCTGAGTAAATTCTGACGTAGCGAGTATCGTCTTACTTGCTCAAATACTCATCTTTTACGAGCCCGAATATTTGAGTACAATATTTTTGAAAAATGCCCATAGCGTGTTCTCTGAGAATAGTCACCAGAGAGCGAAATCTGCAAGATAAGACATTTATCAGACGCTCAGGCTCTGTTGAGCACCGAATCCTCCGCCATGGTCTCGTCAGTCATCTCGTCACATGATCAGGGAAGATTCCTGCTGCACTGCTGCGACTCTGCAGCTCGTGTTGGATGGGATTGAAGCGACCGTTATCCAACTCAATTAAATGTGTTTTTATTTCTATAAAACAATAGTGGAGGCGTATATTATCCTAATTTCACCGTCACACTCAGTCATGGCATTGTCTTCACCTCTACGACGAGTCTCGCATTTTAATCTCATGGCAGGAGATCTTGTCACACTCTATTCTCATGTAAGTCCAATGGGTAATTTAGAGGTCAGCAAAGGGATTGAAGTCACATCCATATATTGTCGTGACCGGTCTAGTGCTCGGCCAACAGGAAGATGGACATCTTGGGCTCTCTCTGGGGCGTAAATGAGTATTGAAGTGTTTGGAAGCTTCTTCTTCCTGACTGACTCCCAGTCTTTGTTCTTCATGTGTATCTGATGCAGGATCTGAGGAAGCTGGTGTCTCCGCTGCTGAAGAGCTTCCAGGCCGAGGTGAGCGTCTGGATCTCTTCTGTGAAATGTCACTCATCCGAGCCTGTATGAGATGCTCTCGGGTGCTCTCGGTCTGAGTCTGATACTGTGTGTGTGTGTGGATGGAGGATATTTTCTCATGTTTGTCTCTTCTAGGTCGATGCGTTGAGTAAGAGGAGTAAAGAGTCGGAGACGGCCTTTCTGAACGTCTATAAACGGCTGATTGATGTGCCGGGTACGTCTGATTTAAAGCATCACAATTCTCAACTATTTCCCTTCTTATGGTGATAATAGCAGGTAGTTGTGATAAAAATATTCAGAGTCAGTGAATATCGCATGTTTATTCGGAGCAGTTGCTGATCTTCTGTTGATGATGATGACAGTATTTACTGTGTGCTGTTTATATTGTGTTTTAATATTATCTGTCTGAATGAGCAGTGAAGCATAGAGATTTCAAAATAAGAGTCCTGATGTATTTCAGGTTTGTTTATTAGTAGAAGACCCATTTTAAATATTTTAGTTACACAATAAACTGTATCTGGCATGTATGGAAGCCCGTTTCCGCCACTGAAAAAAAAAAAGAAGATTTTTGTGACTTTATAACTCGCAATTCTGACTTTATATCTCGCAATTCTGACTTTATAACTCGCAATTCTGACTTTATATCTCGCAATTCTGACTTTATAACTCGCAATTCTGACTTTATATCTCGCAATTCTGACTTTATATCTCGCAATTCTGACTTTATAACTCGCAATTCTGACTTTATATCTCGCAATTCTGACTTTATAACTCGCAATTCTGACTTTATATCTCGCAATTCTGACTTTATAACTCGCAATTCTGACTTTATATCTCGCAATTCTGACTTTATAACTCGCAATTCTGACTTTATATCTCGCAATTCTGACTTTATAACTCGCAATTCTGACTTTATATCTCGCAATTCTGACTTTATAACTCGCAATTCTGACTTTATATCTCGCAATTCTGACTTTATAACTCACAATTCTGACTTTATAACTCGCAATTCTGACTTTATAACTCGCAATTCTGACTTTATATCTCACAATTCTGACTTTATAACTCGCAATTCTGACTTTATAACTCGCAATTCTGACTTTATATCTCACAATTCTGACTTTATAACTCGCAATTCTGACTTTATAACTCGCAATTCTGACTTTATAACTCGCAATTCTGACTTTATAACTCGCAATTCTGACTTTATATCTCGCAATTCTGACTTTATAACTCGCAATTCTGACTTTATATCTCGCAATTCTGACTTTATAACTCGCAATTCTGACTTTATATCTCTCAATTCTGACTTTATATCTCTCAATTCTGACTTTATAACTCGCAATTCTGACTTTATATCTCGCAATTCTGACTTTATATCTCTCAATTCTGACTTTATAACTCGCAATTCTGACTTTATATCTCTCAATTCTGACTTTATATCTCGCAATTCTGACTTTATATCTCTCAATTCTGACGTTATATCTCGCAATTCTGACTTTATATCTCTCAATTCTGACTTTATAACTCGCAATTCTGACTTTATATCTCGCAATTCTGACTTTATAACTCGCAATTCTGACTTTATATCTCGCAATTCTGACTTTATAACTCGCAATTCTGACTTTATATCTCTCAATTCTGACTTTATAACTCGCAATTCTGACTTTATAACTCGCAATTCTGACTTTATATCTCAGAATAGAAAAATGTTCTTTTTTTTTTCAGTGGCGGAAACGGGCTTCCATAGGCATGGAATTCAACACAGACTCTTGTATTTTTTCTTTTGTCACGCGAGGAAAAAATTAAAAACTGTGTGTGTGTGTGTGTGTGTGTGTGTGTGTGTGTGTAGATCCGGTGCCGGTGTTGGAGCTGTCGCAGCAGCTGCATCTGAAGGTTCAGAGGATGCATGACATCGACACGGAGAACCAGAAGCTGCGCGAGACGCTGGAGGAATACAACAAAGAGTTCGCTGAGGTCAAGAACCAGGGTGAGACACTTGATTTCTGTAGGTTCTGATTAACATCATGTGATTACTGCTGCAGCTCTGAATGTGCCTGAAAGATGAAACATGGCATTTTAACATTTGGTCAGTTTTAAACTCGTCATGAAATGGAAGTTTTGTTTGTCTTTTCTCTCTTATTGTGTCGTATATCTGAGTGAAACGCTTCTGGAACAAGAAGAAATGTGGGGCGGGGCTTGATTGTGTCTGTGGGGAGTTGATTGGATGGTTGTGGTTTGCTATTGGCTGATCTCATGTGAGTGACACGTGGCCCCGCCCTCGTCATCAGAGAAGAGACGCATCTGCAAGAGGGAGGGGAAGTAATTCTGATTCAAGATTACGAGGAACATGAATTTAAAACGAATAAATCATTTAGAATAAACGCTGCAATATTCCATGAAAAAAACAAGAATTGTCCTTTTTTATTATGTTGACTTTAAGAATGAAAATGTCTAAAGAAAACATTTACTAAACAAATTAAACTGACAAACATAATTCATTTTATTTTATATATATATAATGAATGTGGTGAAATGGAGGTGTCGGTATTGGCAAGGACCAGAAATGAAGGTATCCGTATCACTCATTCTGGAAAAAAGCTGTTTCGGATCATCCGTAGTAACAGCGCTATCATTACTGTCCAAATATGTTAAACTGCGTGTCGGTCTCTGTTGAACTGCAGTGTGTGAGGGCTGCTGGGACACACGCATCACTTCCAGTACTGTAAACGCAGAAGTGACAGTTCTGTCTACACAAACACTGGTTATGTAGTCACATAATCATCACGCCAGAGCCAAACAAGTGTGTGGAAACATGACGACGGTTCACAACGGCGGGATCAGAGGAGTGTGTGTGTGTGTGTGTGTGTGTGTCCTGAGAGCTTGAACAGTGCGGCTGATATCCTCTGTGTGTTTGCAGAGGTCACCATTAAAACACTGAAGGAGAAGATCCGAGAATATGAGCAGAGCGTGAGGAACCAGGCGGAGAATCTGGCCCTGGAGAAACAGCAACAGATTCATAAAGACTACACAGAGAAAGAGAGGTCAGCTCCCATCACACTTGTGCTCAGAATATGTTCTACAACACTTATGAGTAAAGCAGCGTTTCCATCTCATGTGATCAAGAGAACAAAATCATCACTTCCTGTGAAATTGGTGCATAATATCAATAATAAAAATGGAAGTTCTTTTTTCTCCATCATAAATGAGTTCATCTCAGACGATACACTATAAACACTGTCATGTGATCTCGCATTCGAACGCTGGCGTCTGGGAACACAATAGAGTGAATTAAACCAAAATCATTCTGATGACAGACTTTGACTTTCAGAACCACCAAACCAACATTTCAGATGCCGCGATCTGATTGGTCCGCTGGTTAGTCCAGTCATCCAATTACAGACTCTGCCGAGGCAAAGTCACATGAGTTTATTGTTGCACATCAAGTGTGTTTCCGTCGTAGTTTATGCTCATTTCTTCTCATCGGATAATTGTGTTCTAACAGGAAGTTCCATGAGTCACATGAGTCTCTGGTGTGTAAACTACAGGAAGCTGAACTCAAAGCCCAAAGCCTGCAGACAGGTACCGCAGTCACTCAGTGTCTCTGGTGATTATTAATATTACATATGAGTGGTAAAATAATGTTGCTGTGTGTCTCGGCAGCTCTCGAACGAACTCAGACGGAGCTTTTTGATCTGAAGACCAAATATGACGAAGAGTCGACCGCAAAGTAAGTGTGTTAACTCCTCATTCATCCTCTACATTGACGTGCAGTTTATTCATTCTAAACACAGTCCGTCTGCTCCGTTAATGTTGTTTCCTGTCCTGTGTGAAGATCAGCGGAGGCGTCGAGATCCTCGTCGTATATTAGCAGATGTTTCAGAGCGTGTGCGACATTAAAACAGACTGCGTGTGTTACTAGAGAGGTAATGATGGTCGTGTTTGTTTCTCAGGGCTGATGAGATTGACATGGTGATGACGGATCTGGAGCGAGCCAATCAGGTACAGCCTTTGTGACAGATGCATGTTCTAGTGATGCGTGTTTATATTGGAGATCACGCATGCATTGCTGGTGTTCTCCTGCAGAGAGCAGACGCTGCTGAGAGGGAAGCTGAAGCTCTGAGAGAGCAGCTGAGATCAGCACAGGCGCCGACACGCATGGACACCACATCATACACGGTACCAGCTCCCAACAAACCCACGGCAGAATATACCATTCCTCAAGATTTATCCCAGGTGTATCTGACTCTGTGAACACAGTCTGAGTTATATTGAAACATATTCTGGCTCTTCCAGTCTTTATAATGGCAGTGAATGAGATTTTGAAGGCCAAAAAAGTGCATCGATTCATCATTAAAGTGACCCGACGCATGACGTAATGACAGAGGAACACCAATATTTTTCTTACAAAAACGCATGGCTTCGCTTCTGATGGCCTTTATTAACTCACTGGAGTCGTATGGATTACTTTTATGATGGATGGATGTGCTTTTTTCAGCTCCATTCACTGCCATTATAGAGACTGGAAGAGCCAGAATATTTAATATAATTCTGATTGTTCGTCTGAAAAAAAGAGTCATTTCCACCTAGGATGGTTTGAGGATAGGCTAATTTTCATCTTTGACTCTTTAAGGCAGTGACTTGCTGCAACCTACTGGCAGTTTTAGTTTCATATTGAAAGAACCTTTAAATTAAAACCAAGAAATTTCATTTTTAAATATTGAATTAAAAAAAAAAACACCTCATAGTATTATGTATTAATTGTAAATACAGTGTAAGTATATTAATACGGCTTCTGTGTTACTTCTGCATTGGATTTTGTTGATAATGATTTCATTTGATTGCTCACAGCCCTATACTGTGTTATTAATCTAATGACACATACATCTAATAAGATTAGAAAAATATGTCCTTATAAACGTAAAAATGGCCCTGGAAATCAATTTAGCCCTCATGCAGTTCGATTTCTGCCGGCTGCCTGACCCTAATTGGATTCAATACAATTCCCCAAAAATCACACTATGAAAAAAAAAACATGCAATCATTTACAAATAATTAAGTCATAATATCAGTACTTTTCACACATTACAAAGAATAAATTTCTGAATTTGATTCATAAAAATGTTTTTAATCACTATTTTAAGACTGCCCCTCCGCCCACCCATCTTACAATAATATCTTAGTCTGAACGTAATGCAATCTTGACAAACTGTATATCATTTGAAAGCTTTCAGACTCTAGTTTTCATATTTGGTGACTGATTTTCAAATGGAATGACCGAGCAATAGATAAATAATGATAGTTGTGATGCGGTGCCAAACTATAATACACGCTCTGATTCTTCCTGTATGTGTTTTAGGGACATTGCTGCACAAACTTCTTCTGAATAGGATGTCTACTTCATAAATATTTTGAAAAGTATGGTTCAGATCACTCAAACCATATATGGAAATCGACAAGTCCTTATTTGGTCATGGGTGGAGTCTAGAGTCATCTAGTGGAAAAATTTGGTACTGCACACAAAAAATCTTACTGAAAGTTGTTTTTTTGAGATATCAACTTAAAATTTGGCACAGAACTTTAGCTTTGATTTTCTTGAAGTTTTACAAATTTAACATGTTTTGTATAAAATATAAAAATATATATTTTACATTTTCATAATCAAACTTCTATACTTTTACAACTTTTTTTTTACTTCTACAGTAATCTGTGACGTGTTCCCTTTAAAAAGATACCAGAATTAAGTCTGTGCTCTGAAGTATTCAAGGTTTTTAACCATTTAAGTAGGAAAAGTAATTTTTATATCTATGCTCAAAAAGTGGGATGGGCAGTTAACAGATAAAACAACTTTATATTTTCACAAACTTTGAGGACTGGAGTGGAGGAGATCTGACACACACAAGTGTTTTGTATTTTGGGTCTGTAGTTGCTTTCAATAAGGGTCAAATTGACCCACGAACAGTACGAACGTATAACGTTCCTGTACGCACATTTCACAACACATCAGAGAGTTGAAACTTTGCATGCATTTTCATGACCCTAAATGAGAAAAAGTCACAATTTCAAGAAATAAATCAGTTTAACTGGTATTTCCGACAACTCCAAAATTAAAAAGGGGCAAATTCACCCTCAACAGTATGTGAGGGTTAAGGTGGTAATTTATGTTGAAACTTTTGAAACAACTTTGATAATATTGAGATATATTTGTACGTTTTTGTACGTTTGTACATTAGAGTACAGTATTGATATTCCTAAAAAATGTCTCAAAAATCCTTAAATTTTACTTTTAAAAAATGTGAACTCATACTCGCCTAACTAATAAAATTAAAGTTTCTCAAGCGTATTGAAGACAGTCAGCCAAAAAATGAGAAGAAACAAGTTAATTATAAACTATAAGACTTCTAAATACTGTAAAACAAAACAGAAAATTCTATAGAAGGAAACTATTGATGTCATATTGATATTGTGTGTGTGTTCAGCAGGACGAGTGCGTGGAGCTGGTGTCGCGCTCCAGTCTGGAGGCGGAGCTCAGTGCGAAGGAGCGTGAGATGCTGCAGCTGGTGGAGGACGTTCAGAGACTGCAGGCCAGCCTGTCCTCGCTCCGAGAGAGATCCGACACGCACAGCAGCCGACTGCAGCAGCAGCTCCAGGACAAGACCGCTGCGCTCCAGGTGCACAAACACACTCGACACGCACCGCCTTACTCGCCGGTCCTTCCATTCATACGTAAACACACACAGAAGTAGCAGTTTGAGCTGCGTTCAAGTCCAGTTCTGACCTGTGAATTCGTATCATATGAAGACATGTGACCAGTTCAGAGTTTATGGCAGTGCTGGGCTGGCTAACACAGATCATGATCAACAAGAAAAATGAAACTGTCATGAATGTTGTTGTTTCCCGATGAACTCCTGAGCTGTGTCCGAAACCGCCCACTCGTTCACTCGTTCACTAACCCCTATATAGTGCACGGCAGTTGAGCGCACTATATCAGCAAAGAGTGAATGAAAATGAGTGAGCGAATTCAGACGCTGATGTTAATAGCATGCGCCAGACAATTTCGTCATTAACATTTCCTTTACCCGTCTGTAATATGTCCTGTTTAGCTTCATGAATTGTATATTACTGTTTATTTGTCATGTTTATTGAGACAACATCCTCATCCGTCCCTAAAGCAAATAAAAATTCGTCAATACATCATATTCTAAGACACTGTACAACAGTTCACTAACATATGAGAAAAATCCACCAAATTATCATATGATAATAAGTATATATATTATGATATAAACCTGTATCATTTTGCTTCAAAATATCTTTACAAAGATGTTCTAATTAATAAAAAATGACACTTACATTCGTAGAAGTTGCTGCTTCCTGTATTGCCGTCCGCCATATTTATTTTTCTTTCGCGCTCGATCGTCTTATCGCGTTGGATTTTGGGTAACGGCGCTTTCGAATGTACATCGAATGTACACTCAAAATCAGAGAGGATTGTGGGTAAAAGTAGTGAACGAATGTAGGGAATGCAGTCGTTCACTCAGAACAACTGAGTGGCCGACACCCAATATAGTGCACTATATAGTGGATAGGGAGCGGTTTCGGACACAGCTCTGGACGTCAGTCACTGGTGAGGCGTTACGCGTCAGACCGTCTGATCTGCAGCAGTGTGTGTGTGATGGAGCTCTGCTGCTGAACATCTGTCTTCATCACAGTCTGTTCATCTCTTTCAGAAACTGGAGGAGAAGCTGCAGACGCAGGCAGACTATGAGGAGATGAAGAAAGAGCTCAGGTGAGAGTCCTGACGGCCTGCCATGACAAACTACATTTGACATTTTAATCAGTATCTGCACTATTCTTTAACTGTTGGTCAGTGGAGCTGTGTGTCATGTTTTGCATTATATACACACACATATATATACCGTATTTTCCGGACTATAAGCCGCAACTTTTTTCCCACGCTTTGAACCTTGCGGCTTAAACAACGACGCGGCTAATATATGGATTTTTCCCGCTTTCAAATTTTTTCGTTCAAAAAAACAGTGATGTGCTCAGTTTTTTTTGGCGGCATGTTTACTGTTTAGATTAAATCGAGCGCGCTCAAACTTCCCATCATTCTGATTACGGTAGTCATTTTGTCTCCCTCATCATGTCAAAGACACGGAGAAACGCATATGATGCTGCTCTCGAGTTGAAGGCGATTGATCTGGCTGTTGGAAAAGGAAATAGAGCTCAATGAGTCGATGAGAAGACGTTGGAAACAGCAGCGTGAGGAATTGACTCGGTGCAAAAACACAACGAAGGGGCCGTTCACATATCGCATCTTTTGCGCTTTTTGCAAAATACGCGATATGCATCATATGCATTTCTCCGTGTCTTTGCCATGATGAGGGAGACAAAATGACTACCGTAATCAGAATGATGGGAAGTTTGAGCGCTCGATTTAATCTAAACAGAAAACATGAGCACATCACAGAATGTGAATGAACATTCGCGGTGTTGAGATGTTTCAACTGTGCAGATCCGACTGAAAGCCAAAACAATCGCCACCGCCATGAAGTTTGAGGATTTTAGTGGTTAAAGCCGGTGTAAAGTTAATTTGTTTCAATGTACCTGTAGACACCTGCGGCTTATAGACATGTGCGGCTTATTGATGTTCAAAATAATATTTTTTTTTTAAATTCAGTGGGTGCGGCTTATATTCAGGTGCGCTCAATAGTCCGGAAATTACGGTATATATATATATATATATAATATTATCTCACAAAGGCTGTATTTATTTGATGGAAAATAAAGAAAAAAATATTATTACAGTTTAAACTTTGGTTTTCTATGTGAATATATAGTACAGTGTAATTTATTCCTGAATGTTCAGCATCATTACTCCAGTCTTCAGTGTCACATGATCCTTCAGAAATCATTCTGATGTGATGATTTGATGCTCAATGTTTGAAACGGTTGTGCTGCTTTTTTTTTTTATAACCTGCAATACTTTTTTCAGGATTCATTGATGAGTAACAAGTTGAAGAACAGCATTTATTTAAAATAGAAACGTTTTGTAACGATATACATCATTGTTCAAAAAGTTTTTTGATAAAAAAAGTTAGATTAATTGTTAGAAAGGATTTTATATTTTGAATATATGCTGTTCTCACAGGTTGTAAAAAAAATATGAATCAGCAGAACTGTTTTCAACATTGATAATAATCATAAATGTGCATCAAATCATCATATCAGAATGAAGGATCATGTGACACTGAAGACTGCAGTAATGATGCTGAAAACTTTACTATACATTCACATAGAAAACAGATGATTTACATTTGGATAATATTTCACTGTATTTTTAATCAAATAAATTCAAGTTTGATGAGCAGAAGAGACTCAAAAACATTAAAGACAGTAATGTGTCTAAACTGGTACTCTGTGTGTGTATTATTTGATGTTATAAAATATCAGTGTGTGATTTTATTAGAAAACACCCGAAACAAAACTATATTGTAAGAAGACCTGCATAATCATGGTCATTCTGAGTCCATCCCATGTTGTATTTGATCATGACTGAAGTAAGGCTGTCTCTGATTGTTCTCGACAGCATCCTGAAGTCGATGGAGTTCGGGCCGTGCGACAGCGCCACGGCGCAGGTAAGCAGCAGTTTTTGTGTGTTATCAGTGTGTTGTTGAAGGTGTTGATGTGACGGTCTGTCACAGGATTCGTGTAAGCCGCTGGAGGTGTTGCTGCTGGAGAAGAACCGCAGCCTACAGTCCGAGAGCGCGTCTCTGCGCATCGCTAACACTGAGCTGAGCGGTGAGTCTGGAAACACGCTTCACTCGGCAGCCACACCGTTTTCGGTCACAATACCAGAATATACGTTTACTGGGGTAGATGCTATTATATATATAAAATTGATTCCCCTGTTGTAAATGTGTGCATTTTAAGACGTTTGAGGGCCTAAATATTTGATAACAATAGCTTTAAAACCATATCAGTATAGCATACATTATTTGTCTGTATTTTGCCTGTTTAATGCTGTTGATACTGGTGAAATATCAGCGCCATCTACTGTCGGAGAGTAAATGTGCATTTTCATTCAGCGCGTCTCCTTCATTTGTTCCGTCGTCATGTTTCTCATCCGCGTCGGGCTTGTTTCAGAGTGCGCAATCGCATTCATTATTAATCTGAACGGCTTCATTAATATTTCTTATCTCGTCACATTGACAGTAACGGTGAATCACGTGGATTATTTCAGCTAAAAAAAAGCTTTAGTTTGCATTCCTAAATATTTCTGTTGGTCTTTTAACGTAAAATGTTGAGTTTATCTCGCACTTTATGACCGAAGCGTCGCGCTTCAGTTCATGATCGTCAGCTTCTGTGAACATAAACCCCGCCTACTTTGATTTGATTGGTCGTTTCCAACATTTTGACGTTAATGATTGGTGTTTGACCGCTGACAGTTCAGATGAGAAGGTCAGTAATCTTGGCTTTGTGCGATTTATATCCGTAGAGTTAATATTAGGCAATTATTTCACATTCTTTATTATATACACCGGAAAAATACCGCGGTCCGGACCTCAGTGGTGGGTTCGGCCCTGAGTGGACACGCTCTGAAAAGTGAATAAGAGACGGTAAAAGTGAGTGGGTCCAATAACATTGGTCTTAAAAAGTGGGTGGGTCTTGTCCCGCCCACATACAATGGTTCCCGACGCACATGAAAAAGTTAGACAATGGTTTTTGCGGATGATACAGGAGAACCACACGCATGGAAGATGGACCAGATGTTTTGAAAGCTCAGTATTCAAAGCTTAAAGTCTTGTGAAGGTTGATCTTCTTTGGATTCTGCGATATGCGACGGTCAACACTACACGTCACACGAGGTTTAGCCACATATAGTCATTAGGAGTTTACTGATGTGTGTGTGTGTGTGTGTGTGTGTGTGTGTGTGTGTGTAGGCCGGTATGCGTCTCTACAGATGGAGTTCTCTGCAGCAGTGAAGACCAGTGCTGATCAGAAAGATCTCATCCTCAAACTGGAGCAGGATCTCAGCACCATCCAGACGATGTCCCGGCCCGACGCTGAGGTCAGACAGCAGCTTCAGACCCATCACTGATCCAGCAGACCCAATACATTGATACCGAGTCACTGACCAGATGCCTTTATCCACACATTACATTCAAGCTATACATGTACAACAGCTGTCTGTTCACTCAGTTAAAGTCACTAACTCAACCCACTTTGGGCTGATGTTGTTCAGTGAGGGTCGATCCTCTCAGTGTTCCTGACACATGTCATGTGGTGCGGCTCGAGGTGCCGTTACCTGGACAGGTGTGTTCTGGGGGATGTGAGCATTTAATGCCAGCCAGTGCTCAGGAAGTACATGTTGGATTATTTTAAAATGATAATTCAGTCATTAATTCCTCA
Organism: Zacco platypus; assembly: GCA_038088235.1. Lineage (NCBI taxonomy): Eukaryota > Metazoa > Chordata > Actinopteri > Cypriniformes > Xenocyprididae > Zacco > Zacco platypus. Next base: position 4,760,178 of record CM076076.1, on the reverse strand, counting down.
TGTGGTTCTACACCCATAAGATCTTCGTTCATCTTCAGAACACAAATGAAGATATTTTTGATGAAATCTGATGGTTCAGTGAGTCTCTATTGATAATGAACACTTTCAATGACCAGAAAGACACTAAAACATATTTAAAACAGGTCATGTGACTACAGTGGTTCAACTCTAATATTATAAAGAGACAAGAATACTTTTTGTGAGCCAAAAAAACTAAATAACGACTTTATTCGACAATATCTAGTGATGGACGATTTCAAAACACTGATTCATGAATCTTTTGTGTCGAATCAGTGATTCGGAGAGTGAGTCAAACTGCCAAAGTCATGTGATTCTCAGTAAATGAGGCTTTGTTTCGTCATGAGTGTTTCAAAACGTTTCGAAATTTCACGAAGGTTCGCGTGACTTTGGTAGTTTGATACGAGAACCGAATCACTGATTCGACACAAAAGATTCGTAAAGCTTCATGAATCAGTGTTTTGAAATCGTCCATCACTAGATATTGTTGAATAAAGTCGTTATGTTGTTTTTTTTGCCGCACAAAAAGTATTCTCGTCGCTTTATAATATTAAGTTTGAACCACTGTAGTCACATGACCTGTTTTAAATACGTCTTTAGTAGCTTTCTGAGCGTTTGAAGTTATGACAGTGGTTTTCACGCCGGTCTTATACCCTCAGGATGATTCTCGAACATCTGTTGTTGTGCTAAAGGTTTAGAGAGGCACAGGAAGAAGAAAAGCTCACAGATACGACATCTGCACTGGCAGCTAAACTCATCTAAATGACAGGTTTACACACGAGTATAAAAGCGTCTTGACACGCGTCACATGGTAATCCTTTGTGAAAGCGATGGATTGTTTTATTTGTGGTTTAGGGTGCGGACAGCAGTGCGGTGATCGTCCCCGAGCCCATTAAAGAGGCCACAGCTCTGTTCTCAGGTAAACATGGACACATGACACTGTCACTTTACACGGTTGGCTAAGAAGATCATGAGATGCTCATACGGCCGGTGTGTGTGTGTGTGTGTTGAGGTGCGGGCGGCTTGTCTCAAGCGGATCTTCCTCAGGGTCAGATGGACTCTCTGCTGTCCATCATCTCCAGTCAGAGGGAGAGATTTCGCTTGCGTAACCAGGAGCTGGAGGCTGTGAGTACACGTCACATGACTTTAACTGGTTCCTGTTGCTCAGAGGAAGAGGGTGACTGTTGTTGTTGTTGTGCGTCAGGCGAACAGCTCCCTACAGCAGACCCTACAGGCCCTTCAGAGCGAGCTGGACAGTCTGCGGGCCGACAACATCAAGCTCTACGAGAAGATCAAGTTCCTGCAGAGCTACCCTAGCAGAGTAAGTCCGGACACGCCGCCTCGCTCCTCTGTGCATGATGGGTAAACATTAGAGTAAATTGAACCACTCAGGTGGAGTGATCTGTGGCTCCTGGAGCGCTTCATATTCTGTGTGATGGTCAGTTCACAGCTGTGACACCTTAAACTGATTTCCAGGTTTATTTTTAGCTTTATAAAGGGACTTTTTCTAACCTATTAGATGTATGAAAGATGTGTCTATCTTAATGCTGCTCAGAGGTGGCATTAATGCATTTACACTACCATTACTACAACCGTCTTAATTAGGGAGTCATTGAATCATTCATTCACCCGATTCATTCAGAAATGAAGCAAGTGACTGTTTATGAATGAATCACTGAGTCAGTGACTCACCTGAATCATTCAAAAACAGGAATGAATCACTGCTGTGTGTTGCTCAGAGATTCAGCTATAATTTTGTTTAGGAATATTTTCATTGGTAAAAACAGTCAATATTGTGTCCTGAATTTAACTGTTGTATAAAATCAATATCACATTAGCGATCGTGCTGATATTTGGTCTCTTGCTTATATCATGGGTTATAAATGAAGACGAACACTAACGACGGATGTGTGTGTGTGTGTTAGGCTGGAGACAGTGATGATACAGTGATGCGTTACTCGTCTCAGTATGAGGAGAGACTCGATCCCTTTGCTTCCTTCAGCAAAAAGGTGAGAACATGAACTCTCTGTTTTGGAAGTGTTTGTTTTTGTTGATTCAGGTACTTATTTTTTAATGTAATCCTTTAGGAGCGTCAAAGGAGATATCAGAGCCTCAGCCCGTGGGACAAAGCCACGCTCAGTCTGGTGTGTATCGTCTCACACACACGCGCGGTGTGTTTTCAGTGTCTCAGAGCGGCTTGTTTCTTGCTCCACAGAAACATCTGTTATCTCTGCAAGTTTCAGTCGCTTATATCTTGTATCATAAATTTGTAAAGAAAATAGTTAATGAATCCAGAATAATTTACGAAGCTGTATAGTTTATAAAAAGAGCAGCATTAGATTAAATATGCTATTTTTTTATGGAATATTGCAGTGTTTTATCATTTGTTGTCATTTATTTTAAATTCATGGTAACGTTAAATCAGAAGCATGAATCATCAGTAGCCCCTCCCCTCCAGCAGCCTGTCACTCACATGACATCATTAGCATAAGACAACAATACAACGGTCCAATCAGAATCAAGTCCCGCCCTACGTTGTGTCCCCGTTTCACTTGGATATACACCACAATTAACATTTCCGGCGTTCTCAGAAGCAGAAGTCATCAAACTCATAACTATAGCGTTATAAAAGTACATCAATTGCTACTAAATCTCCTACTTAATGTTTTTTTGAGTGAGATTAATAATATATAACATTTCATTTTAGCATTTACTCTCACTTTCGAGTGCCATGGACGAAGCATGCTGGGAAATAGAAATAAACTTAAGCTCATCTATGTTATGTTCTCAACTCATAACTCAAAATAGGACCAACACAAAAGACTCGGCCTTATAGGGGAATTTATTTACAGACCATAATCATAGCAAAAATGTAGGGAGAAAAATAATCAGGAACACAGATGAGGAGCGCAACGGGACACTCTGCCCGGTTCTAGCTACGAAACTTCCTTATATCCACACTGTGTGGAAATCTGCTCATAATAAGAATATTAACCCTTGTGCATTGTTCAAATTCACGACCCTTTCGTCATGTTCGAGTCTGAAAACAGCCACGATTTTAACTGCTTTAAAAATGTATCAGATAAATATTTTTTTCAAATTTTTTTGCTTAAATCTATTAATCAACCTCAGTCCTGATCAAAACTACTAAATTTAAAAAAAAAAAACAGGATTTTAACTCTTTAAAACGTTAAAATCTGATGCTGCACAAAAACTAACAACGCATCAAAGCCAATGTTGTTTCTAATCTTTGACACGTTTTTTCCCAAATCAGTGACATCATTTATGAATTTGGCAATTAAAGAGTTAAAATTCTGAATTTTTTTTTTAAATTTAGTAGTTTTGATCAGGACTGAGGTTGATTAATAGATTTAAGCATAAAAATTTGAAAAAAATATTTACCTGATACATTTTTAAAGCAGCTAAAATCATAACGAAAGGGTCGTGAATTTGCCCACAGAGCACTGTTGAGTTTTTGAACATTTTCAAAGCATTTTCCCAAAATATGTGTCAAAATAAGATTTGTCACCAAAAATCATTCCATTTGCTGAAACACGGAGAAAGTTATGGCCAAATTAAGACTCAAAAATTCCCCATAGTGGATGAAAACATCCCGAACAGCACAGAAGGGTTAATAACACTTACGACCACTAGAGGGCAGACAAAATTATTACAGATGAAAAAACCAATCAAACTACATGTACATGTAACCATCTAAATGAAAACAATGAAACGGTTCGGTTTACTTAAAATACATCCGTTCTGTGAACTTGAAAGAAGAAGAAAGTGACATTTGACTGAACTGTTTAAGTTTGTCCTACTCAAACAGTTCATTATTTTGATGGCTGTGAGACGGTCTCATATGACCAGACCTCATCCGGTCTGTGCTGGTCTTTGGTGACGGTCCAGAATCTGCCAGTAACTGCTGATGACCGGTCATTTCCCTTCCTGTGCTGATGTTCGCTGTTTGTTTCAGGGTCGTGTGATCCTGTCCAATAAGACGGCCAGGACTGTGGCGTTCTTCTACACGCTGCTGCTGCACTGCCTCGTCTTCCTGGTGCGTCACGTGACCCTCCGTTTTAACTGTCCATTACTGCTACTGTTCTGAAGTCTTATGTGTGTGTGTGTGTGTGTGTGTGTGTGTGTGTGTGTGTGTGATCAGGTGCTGTATAAAGCCGCCTGGAGTGAGAGCATCGGCCGGGACTGTGCTGCGTTCTGTGCGAAGAAGTGAGTGTTATTTTGAGGCTCTGTGTGTGTTTGAGGCGTGCGGCTCTGATCCTTCTCTTCCTGTTTCTTCCCGCAGGTACTCGGACCACCTGCACCGCTTCCACGAGAACGGCTTCCACGAGTAGCTCAACTCTTCACATCCTTCATATTGATATGACATGTAGATGATCTGTGAATCATTGGGACCAGGGTAGTTTGGGAATAGATTAAATGTTAAATGGACAGGAGGGCTGACGCTGCTGCAGGTCATTTTCTCCGTTTCGCTTGAATGACAAAAACACAATCATCTGTAGCGTTGCGACACTAACATCAGTGCTAACGCATTATTTAATCTCTCGATGCTGAGAACGCTTTAGACACATCATCTGTATCCCTTCGTTTTATATCTTCAGTTAATGGGACTTTACATACAGTCTCCTCCAATTAAATTAAAGCTTTCAGGGAATGTGTGTGTGGTTGTTTATTATTCAGCTTTTGATAAACTTCTGAAGTTATTTGATCAAAAATATAAAACATAGCTTTTCTATGTGAAGATGTAGTAAACAGTCATTTATCCCTGTGATCAGAGATCTTCAGTGTCACATGATCCTTCTGATATGATTTGATGCTTTGTTATTACTCGGTTATTAATAATTCTTATTATTATCAATGTTAAAAACATTGTTTTTGCTGCTTAATATTTTTGTGGAAACTATGATAAATGATCTTGATGAATATAAATGTCTTTCACTGCCACTTTTGATCAATTTAATGTGCCCTTAAACAAAATGATTAATTTCGTTCTTTAAAAAAAGGAAAAGTCCATAGTTGACCCCAAAACTTCTGAACAGTACTTGACAAGAACCGATTATTAGCAGGTCCAGATATTTCCAGATGCACTGATTCGGCTGAACGTCTTTAGATGTACCACAGATGAAGTGACTCTGACATCACCATCAGATGATCGTAATCATGAAAGAGCAACTTCCTGAATCCTGCTTTCAGCTTGAATGCTGCAAAAAAAACACACAAAAGCAGTGTTGGGAAAGTTACTTGTAAAAGAAACGCATTACAATATTGCTATTTATGAAAAGTAATGCGTTACGTTACTTTTGTGTTACTTTATCTCACCTGGGCTGTGCTTGCTTGTTTTTTTAATAATAATAAAGTGGTAAAATTTTGTGCAAATGTAAAGGCCCTTTCACACCAAAAATGAAATCAGCCTCAGGCTGAAGGAAATGTATTTACACCTGTACAGTAGAGGGCGCTGCTCAAACCTTTCAGCTGTGCTGCCATTCTGGATTGAAGGAGGAAGTTCAAAACATTTCTAAATCTAATCTAAAGTCAGTTTTGTTCATTAGTATGGTTTTTTGACCTTTTATATGCAGATTTATGATCATCTATCTATTATAATTTTAGTAGTATCAAGTTATAATAGTCAAAGTTGATTTGAAGATCTTTCAAAAGGTGAAGAACAGGAATTTTTTAAAGTTGCTCCTTCACAATGGACATTGTCTTTAAATAAGATATTTAGCTATTTAAGCTATTTATCTGATTTTATAGCTTCATTATTGCAATCATAAACTGTCATCCAGTTCTTCATTAGTTTCAGTGAAAAACAAACAGCGAATGTGAAATGAATGCATACACAGCAACACACACACGATCATATTTATCAAAACCAGCAAACACACATTCACCCACTGCAAACAACAAAAATAATACAAGTTTTTTGAGAATTCATCTTATCTTACATTTTCTATACATTCTTATCTGTAATGAACTGCTCCGAGTCCAGAAGGTTGAGGATCAAAACGCAGTTTAATAGAAGGGGTAATCCGAAGCACGCAGGACGCACGCAGGACGCACGCAGGACGCACGCAGGACGCACGCAGGACGCACGCAGGACGCACGCAGGACGCACGCAGGACGCACGCAGGACGCACGCAGGACGCACGCAGGACGCACGCAGGACGCACGCAGGACGCACGCAGGACGCACGCAGGACGCACGCAGGACGCACGCAGGACGCACGCAGGACGCACGCAGGACGCACGCAGGACGCAGCATTACACACACAAGACTTCCACATAACAGCAGACTGAACCTGGTTTATATAGGGTGAGTGAAACAGCCAAACAAGACACAGGTGAATGCATTCAATGATAATGAGTCCAGGCAGTGATTTATGGGAAATGTAGTCTGAAGGTGTGGCAATAGTCTGAGGTGGAGGGCCCTCTGGTGGCTGTTAAGGGCTCTCCAGCGGGATAACCCTGACACTTACCACTCTTTGTGACAGTATGTGTTATTTCAAAAGCTTCAATGCTATAGTTCATGTATTACGTACTAGCTCATAAAAATCACATAAAAATAAAAATAATTTTTTGCTGATTCAGCCCTGATGTCCATTCTAGTGGACATGAAAAAAATGACTCTTATTTTAAGACTCATTTATACATTAAAGAAGAGCAAATATTAAGTGGGTGTGTGTATATATATATATATATATATATATATATATATATATATATATATATATATTGGTTCAGTGAAACATAATTCAGGTTAATAAAATGACATTAAATACATGAAGTATATTTGTATAATTTATTATAGTTAGGTTTGCGTAAAATTCTGAGATTACATTTTCATTCATTTTGAGGAATACTGAATGTTTTCGTGCAAGTGAGATGAATAAAATGTTCACATTAGAACTACAATAACATGTTCACACAGCGACACACAACACCTCTGACCTTTATTTCTGTCAGCTGTCAGTCAATACATGAGAAAAAAAGTAACTCCGAGATTTTGCTGTAAATTGAAAAAGTAACACGTTACTACTTGAAAAAGTAATCTGATTATGTAACTCAAGTTACTTGTAATGCATTACCCCAGCAGTGCACAAAACACATGAAAGAGCTGTGCGATTGACTGAACAAATAGATTTGACAAGAAATCTGAGGTATATTTTTACAGTCAGCCTACAGAAAACAGAAGCAATTCACAGAAACAAATGGACTCCAGGCAGCAAAACGTGCATATGCAGTTATAATTTTGTGTCATTATGTTGAATTTTGGGGTAAAATCATACATTGTATTCTTCTGACAACTCATCAAATAAATATTTGCCATCTCATATTCTGCATAATTGGGCGTTTTTAAACACTGACAAAAACTATACAAGTTTTAGGGCTGGACGATGAGACAATATATATAACAATATAAGTGATCACCCAGATTTAGATATATATTGTATTCATATAAAGCGTTTGCAGGCGAATTTTGCTTGTATTTCCTCGGCTTCGAAATCAAGCACTTAAATGTCTGGAAACACAATTCCTGTCTGCACGTCAGTATCCATGGATTACTGAATTTTTGGTAAGTTGTAAGGAACAATATATTGAGTCCAACCTTTAGTTTAAACTGAAAATCATTTGTTTTACTCACGTTTTCGCACTTTCCCCTATTAAATCGAGTCATGCGGCGGATCTTTTGCCGCTCAGTCCGGCTGAGAGAGCGTGTTCCGGCGGGAAAATCCCATCAGTGCAGACCCTCTAATGCAGGATTCCGCCATGTTCCTCACTGACACGCCTCCGACTCGTAAAGATCCCAAGCTTCCCGCTCGTATTTAGGACTTTTTAGTATTTTAGGCTTTGATGTGCGGTCCATCCACTATAATATCGTGTGATTTACCTCATGTGATGACCGTTTGATATACCAAGAGAGGCTGGCCTCCTCTGCCATGTATTTTCTCAACACTCTAACCACTGAAGGTCAAATATTCGATGGTGATTGGCTAATTTCTTTTACCAAAGGAGGCAAAACTCAACTGGCCCTCCGCTCTCACGCCACACATCATGTTCTCACGCAGTGAAAAATACATCGAGGAGCAAAGAGACACTGACAACGTATGAAACAGTTTCATATTTAAAATATTGTAATGTTTTAAAGAAGTTTAATCAATAAATAGCGTCTAGTGTGTGTTTAATGTGTGGTGACAGATCGCTGTAGCTCCTCGTGAAGCGATCATCTCTTCATACTAGTTCATTTATAGCATCAAATAAACATGAATGAACATCAGAAGGAATGTTGTTTCAAGACGTGATTCAAGTTCACCAACGTTAATCTACTAACTCCCCTGACTGCTTTGACAGACAAAATGGCGGATTCGGGGTTATGATTGGTCAGATCGCCTGTCAATCAAACTGCCGGCGAAGGGTCAGTTTTGGCTCCCTTGACGAGCTGCTGCTTGTTTTATAGTTGGAAGCAGATGTTAAAGGCTCATTTTGCAATGAATAATTAGTAAGACAGAAAGTGTCTGTAGACATCCAGCAGGGTGAATAATTCATTCATCTGAATGAGATCATCAGGGCAAACCCTCTGAACCGCGGCCGTGCATGTGTGAGTGCGGTGCTTTCCCAGCGGCATCTGAACATGAGATGTTTTCAACACACACATGGTTTGGTTGCTGCTTGAAGTTTAACTGTGTTATTTGTATTTATTTCACACACGTTCACACAGCGTTCTGGTTTCATCCGTCAGCATCTCTGCCTGTTTCAGTGCGAGGGCCCTGTCACTGTAGCAACTGAGCAGCAGCATCTGATTTCCTGAGCTCTCAGCCCATGTGACCAGTCTCAGCCAATCAGAGTGTCAGAGACTCTGCCGCTGCAGATTATCAACCGCTTGAGTGTTTAATCTGAGTATTTTGTATCTGGTTGTGACTCCCTGAACTGTGAAATATTGACAGCAGAACCATAAGACTGTGGTCAGATGATAATGTGCAATAACTGTGGTATTTACGTGCTAGATTATGTCCGAAAAACATGGTGTTAAAGCATTAGTTCACTTCAGAATTAAAATCTCCTGATAATTCACTCTCCTCCATGTCATCAAGATGTTCATGTCTTTCTTTCTTCAGTGGAACAGAAATGAAGAGGAAATCATTCCAGGATTGTTCTCCATATAGTGGACTTCACTGGGGTTCAACGGGTTGAAGGTCCAAATGTCAGTTTCAGTGCAGCTTCAAAGATCTACATGATCCAGACGAGGAATAAGAGTCTGATCTAGAGAAACCATCATCATTTTATACAAAAATATAGTTTTTAACCACAAATGTTGGTCTTGCGCTGCTCTGATGCTCCACACATTACGTCATCATGTAGGAAAGGTCACGTGACGTAGGAGGAAGTACCGATCGAGTGTTTACAAAGCAGAGACTAAGTGAAACGGTCTTTACAAATAAAGGTAAAACAACGATTTTGGACAATTTTGAAGTTTTGAAGATGTTTTTCACCCTACCATGGTACTTCCTCCTACGTCACGTGACCTTTCCAGCGTGATGACGTGATGTGTGGAGCATCAGAGCAGCGCAAGACCAGCATTTGTGGTTAAAAACTATATTTTTGTATAAAATGTGCGATGGTTTCTCTAGATCAGACTCTTATTCCTCGTCTGGATCATGTAGATCTTTGAAGCTGCACTGAAACTGACATTTGGACCTTCAACCCGTTGAACCCCAGTGAAGTCCACTATATGGAGAACAATCCTGGAATGATTTCCTCTTCATTTCTTTTCCACTGAAGAAAGAAAGACATGAACATCTTGATGACATGGAGGAGAGTGAATCATCAGGAGATGTGAATTCTGAAGTGAACTAATGCTTTAATGAGAACACAAACTCCAAATGCTGAGCTGATCACAACCACAGATTCATGATTGAATCTGATTTCACTGGCTGCGATGGTGTACAATCTTCATCACGTGGAAGAGATCATTTGACGTGTCTGGTTCGGTGAATGAATCTCACAGAACACATTTCACATGAGAATGAGAGCGGTAACAGCTTGACTCTGGTTTCATTCGTCTTCAGTCGACATACGATGAGTGTGTGAGACACTGAGTACATTCCCATGAAAGCGTTTGGTATGATGAGAATAGCACGTGTGTCTTTATGAACGTGTGGATTGTCTCTCCTCCCACAGTCGTGTGTGTCACAGACACTGAGATCCAAGGCAGACTGTAATATAATATTTGTGTGTGTGCTCGTGGGCCGATCTAGTGTGTGAATGCCTCAGATCAGCTCCTACCGTTTGTTTGGGTCCTTCCGTGGTTTGATCAGTTCCACATTTACATAGTGAACACCAAAAGCACTGAGGTCCCTTGCAGTGGGTTCCCTTCTTTGGTTACATCAACTGACCTGGGTTTGGTTCATTTCAAATGTACAATGTAGGAAACACCCTTAAAGTGGATCTATAACACAACCTGAAGGTTCTGGTTCGATTCCCATGCTGGCAGGAATTGAAGGTGGGGATTGTGAATGAACAGCACTCTCTCCACCTTCAATACCATGACTAAAGTTCCCTTGAGCAAGACACCTGACCCCTAATTGCCTCTCTTGTAAGTCGCTTTGGATAAAAGCGTCTGCTAAATGACTTAAAAATGTAAAAAATGTATAACGCCCCTTTCACAAGATGTAATGTCAGTCTCTGGTGTCTCCAGAGAGTTTCAGCTCAAAATCCTCCACAGATCATTTATTATATCTTGTCAAATTCGCCTCTATTTGTGTGTGAGCAAAAACACAGCGTTTTTGTGCGTGTCCCTTTAAATGCAAATGAGCTGCTGCTCCAGAAGAGGGCGGAGCTTTAACAGCTCAACAACAACAAAGCTGGAGAATCTCACGCAGACAAAATGAGGAAAGTGTTCAAACTGATGGAGAGACTCAGGAAGAAGTTTCTGAACGGTTAGTGGATAAATTGATGTAGTTGCTGTGGAGTTGATCAACTCATCACTAGCATGTGTCGTCACGTTCATCTTCTTTCCTTGAATCGACCCTCGTTTGTGAAGCAGTTTTCAAGAAGACCATTGACATCCGTTGCTGTATAATATTTCTCTTAGTACTGCATTATAGTGAGAGCATACAGTATACAGTATGGTATCCCAGTGTTTATCCACCCATGTGATCTGACCCCAGAGAGTTTTCAGCCTTATGGTGGAGGAGGAGGATGCTCTGAATCACCTTCACTCAATGGTGACCGATGACTTCATGACGTGGCCCATTTAAGGACCAATCAGAAATCGCGCCACTTCCCCTTTAAGAGCAGCTGCATTGCCTGGAGAATAGATGCGCGCGCGCGTCATGTCTCAGTCTCTGTACCGCTCACTGATGGATCATACAGCGATGCGATGTGCTGGACTCGTCAACAAACCCCCGTCGATGGATCTGGATTAACAGCACGGGCATCGGATGCAGTGACGCATTTAACGGAGGTGAGAATGAAAGCGTGTGATGATTCAGCCGCGCGTTCACAGGACGCGTTCGAAAACGCGAGAAGAACGCGTCCTGAATGAACGGCCCTTCGCGCTCATCCTTGACGCGCTGTTTTACCTGAGCTCATGGTTCCTTTAAATGCTGTAATGTGCAGTGAGTGATGATTGAATCGTAATTTGGGTCACAGTCGGTGGCTTTGGTGGTCCAGTGTGTGTGTGTGTGTGTGTGTGTGTGTGTGTGTGTGATTCAGGCCTCGTGCACCGGCTTCATTCAGAGATTCACCACATCATGTATCAGAGAACCTGAAATGATCAAATGATGCACACACACACACACACACACACACACACACACACAAACAAACACATTTCACGAAAAACAAATGGTCTGACAAATGAATTATTACAATAATATACAACGATAAACATAAATAAATCTAATAATACGAGGACATGGAAACTGTGTTGAGTGAATGGAATTGTAAACAAAATGTGTGTAAATCTTAATTTGTAGCAATAAAAATCAATGTAAACAAATAAAAGTGGAACAGAAGTGTGTTTTCAGCAGCTTCTGAGCTCCTTCATCATATTACTCCAAAAGTGCTTTCAAAGTTCAACAGTAAACACTTCAATATCCTCAAAGTAAACATTTCCGTTGCTTATGTTCTGTCAAACATGAGCGTGACCCTAACCTGAAAGAGTACATCTAAATGAAGTATATTCCCATTCATAAATGTGTGGTTTTAAGTTCACTTCATTGATAATGAACACTTAGAAATAAGTGTTCAGTAGTCGAAATGCTCTTTTCATCCTTTAGGGCAATAATTAAGCAGGTTAAATCAACTGGAGGTGTTAAAAATGTACATTACTACTCGCCCTCATGTTGTTCCAAACCCGTAAGAATGGAGTGCTGTAATCCAAGGCTTCTGAAAAGACATTTAATCAAGGCTTTTATTCACATGTACACTCACTAATCAGTCTATACATCACTTATGGTAAACGAAAGCTCAAACGTGCCATGTGATGCGAGGATGTTGTCATTTACATTTATTCATTTGGCAGACGCTTTTATCCAGAGCAACTTACAAGGATGTTCAAGGGCACTTTAGTCATGGTATTGAAGGTGGAGAGAGTGCTGCTCATTCACAATCCCCACCGGCGTGGGAATCGAACCAACAACCTTCAGGTTACAAGCCCGAATCCCTCACCATTAGGCCACGACTACCCTCCGCACATCTCAGGCACGTTTGAGCTTATTGACCATATGACTCTGGACCACAAAACCAGTCATAAGGGTTATGAAATTATGAATAAATAATCGTTCCATTTGATGTGTGTTTGTTAGGATGGGACAATATTTGGCCGAGATACAACCATTTAAAAATGTGGAATCTGAGGGTGCAAAAACATCTAAATATTGAGAAAATCGCTTTTAAAGAAGTCCTTCGCAAAGCTTATCCACTCACAAAATACATTTTTGACATATTTACAGTAGGAAATTTACAAAATATCTTCATGGAACGTGATCTTTACGTAATATCCTTATGATTTTTGGCATAAAAGAAAAATTGATAATTTTGACCCATACAATATACCTGCGTGACTTCAGGGTCACATGTGTGGAAAAAAGCATTTTGATAACACTTTATATCCATGATCCACTTCAGAGATTTTATAACTATATTCAGGGCTGGGTGGGTTATTTTTAAAATGTATTTCACTACAGATTACAAAATACATGCTTTAATAAGTCATTTGTAACGTATTTCGTTACATTACTCAAGTTTAGTAACTTAATCTGAATACTTTAGAATACTTTGGAATACTAATAAGTTTATATAACAAAAAAGAAGGTAATTGCAAGTTTTTATCTCACAGTTGTGTTTTATAAAGTTAGAATTGTGAGATATAAACGCGCAATTGTGCGAGAAACTGCCATTTTGATTTTTTTTTTTCTCGCAATTGCGAGTTTATATCTCTCAATTCTAACACGATTGGGTTTAAATCGCACAATTATGAGGAAAAAAGTCAATTGTGAGAGAACTTTTTTTTATAATTACACAAACAAATATCGCCAAACACGGTCGTGGATCATGACAGGAAAGTTAAGACTTTGAATGAGGCAACTTTGATAAATGTTGTCTTCTAAACATCTGTTATGTGAAATCACTTGTTCAGGACAGTACTAAATAATAACATGCCATTTTTATGATCCCTCTTTTGTTAAAATTAATAAAATGCATGTTCTGCAAGGGTATGAAACTTATGAGCAGAAATGTTTCATCTTTTTCAGACTGTCAGAGTCGGAGAATCGCCGATTTCAGTTTACATTCATGTTTAAATGTCATTATAATTCAAAGTAATCACTTTGGTAATACTTTTCAGATGTAACTGTAATCTGATTACCACCCATATGAAATACAGTTACACAAATTTTGTATTTTAAATGCGTACATGTCAACTAGAAGTCATTGGAGTTTGAGTCCACTGTGTAAAGTTGACATGTTGTTTTGCTTATATTATTTTACTTTAAGTGAATATTTTGAATGAAATTCCAAGAAGACAAACACATTTTTGCTGTTTTGCTCATATTTCCCGAGCGTGTCAGTGTTGGTTGTGTTGTGTCAGTGTAATACACGTGTCTCAATGTGAAAGGCTCTTATTTTTAGACAGACGAGTGTCTGTGTGTCACTGCAGTCAGTGTCATCCTCTGCTTTATCATTGAAAAATAAATCCACTGTCTGTGTCTAAACAGTCATTAATTGTGTGTCTAAAAAATCACATAGTTGGAAACACACTCGCAATAATTACAGCATATGCAGATATATTTAGCGTGAGAAATGTACAGAAGTCATTCAAAGCGAGAGCAGATGCTGTGGTTTATGAAGTAATCTTGCAGTGGCCTTTTGTGTTCTTCCTCTGGTGTTTCTTTATGTTGTAACATTTACTCAATGTAGAGTCAGTCTTGCGTGTGTGTCGTGTAGTAATGGTCGGGTGTTGATGCCATTCCAGGTCTGTGGGTTGTTTTAAATATTGCACAAAAGTATATTTCTTTTAGACATCCAACTACCAGCATTGAAGATGATAAAATATGTGCAGTAATAGAGTATGTTCAGATCTTGTGTTTATATGATCATGATCTGGAGTTCGGACGAGGTGATTTTTTTTTTTCCTTTCTCGGTTTCATTTTTATCAAGCATTTAAAAAATGACATTAATACTAGTGTACCAATGACAGTAGTGCTTCTACTTCCAAAAATGATCCTCCTGCTGTTGGGAATAAAGATCTAAACACAAATGTAACAATAAATGGGCTTGCATGGAAAATTCCCCTCATACATATAGGATCATTCCGTATCAGCCCAACCACAGGTCAAATCTTTGATTTTATTGATATTTTTTTCTATAGAAAGACGAACATAAATAGTGATGAAAGCCAAACTGTTAAACGTCACAGATGAATATTTAGAGAGTAATGCACTATGTTGTGGAGGAGGATCAAAATGAGATTTGGAGACAGAAATGACTTTCTAAAGATGGAGCGTCATTATTGTGTTTTCACACAGAGATCTCTAGATCTATTAGTCAAATCTTTATCAATCTTTGTCTCATTATATGTCAACAGTGACCGTTCAACAATGGGAAAAAGCTCTTCCTCAACAAGTGTTCAAGATATCTTCAGATCCTTCTAGATTCTGCTTCTGAACACACTTTCCTCTGGAGATCTTCATGTTAAAGGCTCTCGATGGTTCAATCCCAGAGATATGGAGATATTAATGAGGAAACGGGTCAGTTTGACACATTTTCAGTGGTCAAGAACCAAATGTGGGTCACTTTGAACACAGATGATAGTTCTTGTGTTTAAAGAGGAACATCTGAAGAACGAGTAACACTGAAACTTTTTCCCCTCGATCAAAACAGAGGAACTCAAACCTCTGGAAGTGCCAAAACAAGCATTTTTCTAAATTCAAGAAGTGTTCAAGACATCTTAATGTCATTCTAGATTCTTGTTCTTCTTCCACTTTTCTTCTGTCATCTCATTTTAAGGCTCTATGGTTCAGGCTCACAGATATAAGGATGTCAATGCGCTGACGTGTCGTTACGATACTGCCAACTTCAACTCTTTGTAGCTTCAGAAACTGTTCAAATGAACAAAATTGTCCAAATATCGGATTCAAATAGAGATTCTCATCAACAGCGTTTTGAGAGGAAGTTCATGTGCCTCGACTTCAACAGCTTCACTGGATTTGTTTTGATTTCTACAGTTATTCTGATCGAGGGACACGAGATCTATTTCTAGTTTTAACATTATTTGTTCTTCAGATGTTCCTCTTTAAACACAAGAACTATCATCTGTGTTCAAAGTGACCCACATTTGGTTCTTGACCACTGAAAATGTGTCAAACTGACCCGTTTCCTCATTAATATCTCCATATCTCTGGGATTGAACCATCGAGAGCCTTTAACATGAAGATCTCCAGAGGAAAGTGTGTTCAGAAGCAGAATCTAGAAGGATATGAAGATATCTTGAACACTTGTTGAGGAAGAGCTTTTTCCCATTGTTGAACGGTCACTGTTGACATATAATGAGACAAAGATTGATAAAGATTTGACTAATAGATCTAGAGATCTCTGTGTGAAAACACAATAATGACGCTCCATCTTTAGAAAGTCATTTCTGTCTCCAAATCTCATTTTGATCCTCCTCCACAACATAGTGGATTACTCTCTAAATATTCATCTGTGACGTTTAACAGTTTGGCTTTCATCACTATTTATGTTTGTCTTTATAGAGAAAAATATATCTGTGGACCTCCTGATGCCAAAAATTATGCGGATGGTGTGTGGAATGCGGACGGCCGAAGTATACTTTGGGCTTTAGATCTGCATACAACAGCACATGTGTGAGTGACAACAAAGTCGATTAGATAGCGTGCACGTGCTGAACATGTCTTTCCACGCTAACGAGCAAAGAAATATACTAGAGCTGCGACTAACGATTATTTTTTCTGTCGACTAATCTAATGATTATTTTTCCCGATTAGTCGACTAATCTAACGCTTATTTTTATTAAGTTTTTTTTATTAATCTAGTGATCTTTTTTGAAGTAAGAAGTTAGAACTAATTGATCAGTTCATTGAGGTGTAGAAACACTGGGATACGCCATTATGGAATAATACGATTTGATTTTGATTAAAAATAAGTCATTATGTGTGTTCGTCCAGTGGAAGACATTTGAACTTTAACATGAAGAGTGTCATAGACTTTCTCTACAGTCTTAAAGGAACTTTGATAGTGTTCAAGCCATTGAACAAACGTCTCCTGATCCATGTGTTTTTCCTCTTGTTCTGTCTGTGATGCAGCGAGTCTTAGCGAGCGCGCAGGGCGGGAATCAGGAGCGCGAGCAACTCAAACCTTGAACGTGCGAAAGAGAACGTCCGCCCACATCCAAATAAACGTCTTTGAAATGCAAAACTGATTTTCGTTCGCTCGAAATATTTTCTTTTTTGCGAGACGAAGATTTTCTCCTCAACTCAGTTCACGCGCGAAATGCCCGTTTGCACGCTCAAAATATGATCTTGCGCGCGCAAAAATGTGGCAGAGATCCGATTCCATAGGTGGTACGCCATTTCGGTTCTGCAAAGGGAACAAAGGAGCGTTTTATTTGGCCTCTGTTTAAAGTATTCCCATACTTTTGATAATCGTGGTCTGGGTTTTTGTAATAGAATGGAATGTTCTCCGTTCCCAGGAGCAGAAGCCGCCATTACGCCAGATGAATGTAAACAGTGTGACGTGTCGACGCATTTTCGTAGTCGGCGTAATCGATGACGTCGTTGCCACACTAAAATATACTTTGAAAAGCTTGCACGCTCTGTCGCATGCAAGACGGAGCGGAACATAGAAAATGAAGTATACCTGGGCCTTGAGAGGCCAGTTTGAATGACACTGACCATGATTAACTGACCTGTCTCTCTCTCTTTCTCTCTCTGTCTGTGTGTCAGTGGTTTGCCGGGGCATTGGCATGGCCTAGTAATGAACGGCGACGGGGCTCCCAGCAGCCCGGAGCACTCCTCCTGCACGCTGCCCGATTGGAAGGAGTTCTGTGAGCTGCACGCTCGAGCTTCCGCAGCCGATTTTGCATACAAGTTTCGGCGATTCATCAGCGAGAACCCATGCTACAACTCACCCGGTGCTGACGCCAGCTTTTCGCAACACTTTGCGCAACACTTCTTGACCTGCTTCTCTGCCGCCCTCGACCAGGTTCAAAGTCTCGGCTCTCCGGGCGACACCGCCGCTCCTAAGTACAGCATCGTGCCCTTTGTGGGAATTCAGAGTTGCACGTTGCCCTTCAGCCACGACCTCTACCACCGACGCAAAGAGGTGGGGGCCTCGAGCGAATCGCTGGATAGCATGGACAGCGGAGGGGGCGGAGCCAGCGGACAGGAACAGCAAACGCCCACCCGCAAGATGGCAACCGTGAGCCAGTCCAGAAGTTCGGAAGACGTGTCGCTGGGGCGTCGCAAGGCGCGCTTCAAGAAGGGCTTTTCCCTGCGCAACATGAGTCTGAGCGTGGTGGACGGGGTGAAGGAGATCTGGCACCGCAGGGCTTCTCCAGAACCAGACCCCTCGGGGAACTCCAGGAGGACCAATGGAGCCGAGTCCATGGGGTCCGAACACTGGAGCCAGAAGCTACGGCTGCCGCGGGCCTCTCAGGGCCACAAGGCAGAGATGTTGGAGATCCAGAGAGAGGGTGCGCTCAGATACATGGTGGCCGATGACACTAACTGTATGGGGGCGGCACAGTGGCAGAAATGCAGGTTACTTCTGAGGAAGACGGCCGGCGCGTACATGGACAGTGGAGAGAAGTTCCAGCTTGAGTTCTACGTTCCACCAAAGGTAGAGCAAATCTATTATTTGCATGGGCACAAAAAAAAAGAAGTTTTTTGTTTGTCAGATATAGTTTCTTTCTGAGCTGCCAACCCTCTACATTGCGAGTAAATCAGTCGCATATGTGACCAATTGTGGCAAATTGTTCAGTTGCAGTCGCCTGTAATTGAGTTAGAGGCAAAAAATAAGTTTAGCGCAGATATAATTTCATTGAGATTTATGTACCGTCGCTCAACTGAGAGTGCTTTCTCTCACACATGCAAACTCACTGCAAGAGAAAGAGAGGCTCATTGACAGAACCGTCACTGTCCAGATCGGACCAGTGCTGCGTCGTCATGAACGTTTATCATCTGCACCTGTTTTTAAGCCTCGCCAATTTAAACTTTCAAGTGCAAGAAGATGCAAAAGATGACAGCAGCCATCTCATCCTATAGCCCAAGACAGGTGTCCCACTGAAGCTAAGCAGGGCTGAGCCTGGTTAGTACCTGGATGGGAGACTCCTGGGAAAACTAGGTTGCTGCTGGAAGAGGTGTTGGTGAGGCTCACCCTGTGGTCTGTGTGGGTCCTAACGCCCCAGTATAGTGATGGGGACACTATGATGTCAAAAAGCACTGTCCTTCGGAGGAGACGTTAAACCGACTCTGTGGTCATTAAAAATCCCAGGATGTCTTTCGAAAAGAGTAGGGCATCCTGGCCAAATTCGCCCTCTGTCCATCATGGGCTCCTAATCATCCTCATATACTGGTTTCTTCACTCTTTCTCCTCTCCACCAACAAGCTGGTGTGTGGTGGGCGTTCTGGCGCAATATGGCTGCCGTCGCATCATCCAGGTGGATGCTGCACATCGGTGGTGGTTGAGGAGAGTAAAGTGCGTAACAGTATATTGGATCCGTGCATTAGCTCTTAAAGTGACAGCAGCCTAATATTCCTGCTGCTGTCTGTGTTTTTAATGTTAATCAAACAATAGACTTCCTGCAAAAACACTCAATGCTCTTGACTGAACAGCAAGGATTAATCTATATTTAGTTTATACAATGAAGACTACACTATTTTACATTTGATTATTCATTTTCTGTACCTAATCCACATCTAACTTTCCTGTTAGATCTATCCACTGTTTATTTAATTGCCATCTTTTCTATTGTGTTTATTGCTTGTAGTTACATTATTTGTTCTTATATTATTGCAGACTGTTTACTTGACTTTAATAGTGTTTGATATTTATATTTTATATTATATTTATGTAGAATTTTTTCATTTGCATTTATCTTGCATTCCATGTGAGAAATTGTAACGGTGTCTGTAGAGAGTTGGTTGGTCTGGTCTTCTATACCTAAAGTCAGAGTACAGAGTTTGAGTAGTGAGTCACTGATGGTCATTCTCATTGGGAACACTGGCCATCGAAGTGCTTTTGACAAGGCCCAGATTCAGACAGTGACAGTACAGACACGTATTAGACTTCAAGAAACACATATTTAGATGAGGATGGTTGAGATGTGATGATAACAGGTGGACAATGGCATAGTAAAAGTAGCATGCTATTCAGTCAGCAGGATAGTAAATACAAGCAAAATAGTCAAACACAATAGTGTAAATGTTAAAACACGTGTGTGAAGTGTCGCTGCGGTAGATGAAGATCTGCTGGCTGTTAAGTAGTCTGGCTTGAAAATAAAAGCTGATCGTCAGTCTGGTCGTCTGCTAGCGTCTGCCCGACGGCAGTGTCACAAACAGGTGTTCAACAGTCTTAACTGCGTGCCTTACTCGAGCAGCGTGTTTGGTAAGGGTCCTGTAAGGTCAGGAGTTCCTTTCCAGCGATGAGCTCAGCACTTCCTGACAGGCTTTACTGTTGGAAGAAGAGATACCGTGATGCGGTGCAGTTTCTTCTTCTCCTTTCTGTCACTAAAGTTCTCTAAAGTGGAAGAGACCGATTTGAACAAGGGAGCACATGATACGACTTAAATTACGTTTCGTTTTTTGTTCCCTTAAAGAAATTAAAATGAGTTCAGAAGACTTGGAATGACATACATGAATCACTGATGAAAACACCAGATTTGTTTGTAGAGACATGAGAATGAGTTAACTGTAAGGATTTTTGTTTATTAATAATAATAATAATAATAAACTTACATTTGTAAAATAAACGTGTTCAGTAGGTCAAAATAACCTTGGAAAAGGCAATAAAAAAGAGATTTTGGGAAGCTGATGTCTGAGAAATTTTAGTATCGTCCAATCAATCTGGGAAGAACTGGGTTTGGGTTCGGGAATTGGTTGGTTTTAGGCTATTTTCATGTCGCCAGACCTTCGATAAAACCATCCACTTTACCAGGAAAAGATGTACATTTCACAAATGTGTTGTTGAGGTGTGGGATTATCTGACATGGATTACCACAGTTGAAAGATATTAAAACAAACGAACTTCAAATCTAGTGATCAGTTTTTCTTTAAAAGAACTGATGTGCCCTCACTGCCAGCAGTAGAGTAATGTTCGCAAAAGTGCTTCTCCACTTTTGAATGCAGTATGCATGAGGCCGTCTGATATTCTTTAGATAACTCTTCGTTATTTGAAGACTGAGGCGTTTGATTCTACTTGGCATGAGGACAGTTGTTGTGATTTATTAATAGTTAATTCAGCTTGCTATCACACATAAAATGGCTTCATGAATGCACAGATGAACCACACATATGTTAGTAGTGCTGTTTTCTTCATTAAAATGAGTCAGACCCTTCCTGGCCTCTTAAAATCCTATTCCACATTTTGTTTTCGGTTCAGAGGATATTTGGGAAGCTGGTCTCAGAGCAATTTTAGTCCCTCAAGACAGCACTAATAACTTCCTCTTCCTGAACAAACTAAAGACAGGGTAAAAATAGAGGGAGAGTAAGTAACTACAACGTAAACAGGCAGTTTGAGCTGAGCCAAACTCCTGTGTATCTTCATGAATGCTCAGAAACAAATAAAGCATATAATGACTGTCAGTGAGATCGCCTCAACCGTCAGACGTTTGTGAGATACTGGAGCCGATCCAGAGAGTTTGATGTCAAGAATCAGTTTGGGGATGTCAGTGTTTTCAGACATTATAGATCATGCTCTTCTCCAGTGACCAGTTCAGTGTTTTCAAAACAACGTCCTTTTCCTTACAAATGCACTCCTCACTCACAGCAACATCATGTAAAAACCACAGCCAATCGGAAGAGCGTGTGGGCGGAGTCTTTCTGAATGCGCGCTGTATTCAAAATGAATTACATCAAACACCACAGCCAATCGGAAGAGCGTGTGGGCGGAGTCTTTTTGACGCGCTGTAACGCAGTTTTTAAGAACGGGAAGAAGGAGGCGAGAACCGGCGAACATTCAACGTAATTTTTAATAATAAAATAACCAAACAATAAAACGAAAGTAAAATGGTGCCAGTTCCTGACGGAGACTGCCGCCCACACAAACATAATAAAACAACATAAAATCCAGGCCTGGTCCTCTCTCATCCTCCACTGTTGTCGCTCCTCTTTTATGCTTCTGGAGCTCCTCCGTGAGAGATACGAGACCGGTGTAGCACGCAGCTGACGCTCATTATCACCAGCCTCACGCCGTTCCCTCACGGCTCTCGTCCGCCCTGCTCGTCACACATGCGCTGTATTCATAATGAATTACATCAAACACCACAGCCAATCAGAAGAGCATGTGGGCGGAGTCTTTCTGAATGCGCTCTGCACTCGTAACTCCAACAACCCTAACATTATTAAAAATACACACTGAGTGAATGCACTTGTTTGTTCTTATTTTCAACTTTCCAAAGTGAATTATCCATTATCGCTTTCAGTACGACTATAAAGGTCATGCTAAATTATATTCAAACTCACAGTTAGAGGGTTTAAATAATAAATAAAGCACGTGATCAGTACCTGAGATTATCATTTTAATACTTTGTATGTTGTTCCAGCGGCTACGACACAGAAATAGAAACCATTTCTAAAATAAAATTGTTGCGGCTGGTTAGGACAAAAAAGGAAAAAACAGCTTTGATCATATCATGTACAGGACACAGTGTTAGTCCCAGTGCATCGGCTTCACTCCGTTTTCCTTTGTTCCATTTTTTTTTTTTTTTCAGCAAAAGTGTGAAAAAATAGTGGTCAGTTTTTTTTGTAAACATAACATTTCATTAAAAATAGACACTTTTTTTTCCTCGCATACAAAAAGATGTTTTTAAAATGGTTATATATCATATTTGTGGCATGGTCAACGAAAATATTGGGAGTGTATGTGTGTGTTGGAGTGACATCGATTGTGTTGATTTGTGTTTGTAGTCGTCTAAACCCAAAGTGAGTGTACCTCTGTCTGCTATCGTGGAGGTGAGGACCACCATGCCTCTAGAGATGCCCGACAAAGACAACACATTTGTGCTGAAGGTACCATCACCCGTTTCTTACTCTAGATAGTCCGTCATCTCATACTATGTTCTGTAACTGTTCTCTGGGAAATGGAAGAATGTTGCCCACTGGATCTAGGTCAGTGTTGGCAGCTCAAACTGTGTCTTGTGGGTTGCAGGTAGAAAATGGTGCGGAGTACATTTTGGAGACCATCGACTCACTGCAGAAGAACTCATGGGTTGCGGACATCCAGGACTGCATCGACCCCGGGTAAACAGCCGTCCTCTGTGTCCTAACACACCTTCACAGTCTTCATTTTGGGCTTGTCTCTTACTTTCTCACTCTAAGAAATTCAGTATTTAAAGGGAAATATATTTCCACAGTATACCCAAATCACGGGACATGGTACATGTACGGTGGCCGAGAGAGCTCAAAGCGCTGCAAATAAGAAAACACATGCAAATAAAAAAAGCACATGCAAATAAAAAAAAAAAACACATGGAAATAAAAAAACCGTGATCATCAGTTTGATAACACATGTGCTGCAAATCCTCACAACACATGAAACACAAAAACGCGCAGCAAAAAGCGCAAAACACAACGGAAATGTTTCAAGGGGGACCCCAGAAAGTGACGGACACTACTAGACAACAGCACAAACTAAAACATACTAAATATATTATGTAGGCATTAACTCAATGTAATGTGTTTGACTAACAGAAAAGTGTTTTAATATGTGGCATTGTTGTTAACTCATTAAACTTTAAGAGATGATCATTTAATAATATTGGTTAATCATCTGTAGTGTACTAATGTGACGTCATGGTAACGGCCGCCTGAGGCGCTCGACGACCACGTCATCTGTGAGCGTGAGCTTTAGCAAACTGAAAAACACTTTATTAAAAATAATAAATACATGAAATAATGTACAGTTGTTTATTTTTGTTTGCAGTTTGTATAGTATTTAATGATTGTGAACACATTGTGCACTCAAATGCCGTTCACTATATAGGGATTAGTGAATAAGTGAAGGGTGAGTTGAACTGGTTTTGGACACACGTCCTAGTAGGGTCCGTCACTTTTTGGGGTCCCCTTGAAACATTTCCGTTGTGGTTTGTGCTATTTGCAGCGCTTTTTGTATATGCAGCGCGTTTTTGTGTTTGCATGTGTTGTGAGGATTTGCAGCACATGTGTTGTCAAACTGATGATCACGGTTTTTTTTTTTATTTGCATGTGTTTTCTTATTTGTAGCGCTTTGAGCTCTCTCGCCCACCGTATATGTTCAAAGGTTGTTGAAGTCTGTTTGAAGTCACCATTATGGTGATTAGTGTTCTCTTTTGCTGAGCATTTGTTGATCGCTCAATCACTATTGTCTACAATATCTCATGTTGCTGACTGCACTGACACCTTTTACTATGTGCACTTTTAGTAATCAGTGAGTGACTACTGGAGTTTGACACTTGGGAGTTCCCAAATGAGCATGAAAGTCTTCAAAAAACAGCAACTTTCAGTGTTGAACTGTCCCATTGAAGGAGCTCTTCTCATAACCCTGTTATTGAACAAATTGTTGATAGATAGATGGATGGATGTATAGATGGACGAAGACGACATCTCCCAAGAATCCGCACTCAATCTGTCATTAAGCTACGCCTTTGTTTTGGATAAGCGACCTTGTGTGGTGAAAATCTAGTGTGTTTTTGCAAGCAAAAACCAGGCTTGTCCCAAAACACTGCATTTGTACAGACAGCTGGCCTACTCGCACTCAACCCCACAAGACCAGCTCCACCACCTCCATTTTGTTTAGGAATTCATGGAATTCATGCTGGTTTATGTTGGATTTTTCAGTAGGGAACTCATTCAAATGGCCTTTGAAGTCTAATTTAAGTACAGTTTAATAGGATTTAAGCTTGGAATCCATCAGAAGCTCTTGATTCCAAGACATCAGATAAATATTTTAAGAGCTGAAACACTCTGAAGAAGATTTAGTGGGAAGTGCCTTCTCTGTGTGTTTCAGGGACAGTGGCGATGACATCGAGCTGGCGTCGTGCGCTCTCGTCCAGCCGCCCAAAGACTTCACGCTGGTGTCCTCCTGCAGCTGTGAGCTGCTGTGTGACGGTACGCCACGATGAGCCTAAATCCAACACGGCTCAGATGTGTTCTGTCATCAGGCCTGATAGAAGCCGTTACACTCGCGTTCTGTTTCTCTTAAGCTCATGAGGAGTTGTGTTCATGTTCTGTATGTGTTGTTCAGGTTCTCACCGGGGGTCTGAGCGGTTGTGCTCTATTGCTGTGGATCAGCTGACCGCCGCCCGCTGCCAGGAGCCGCCCGTCACCCAGCACCCCTCACATGTGCCGCTAGAGCGATTCCTGCAGTCGCCAGAGGCCCAGAGCACGGACACGCCATCAGGTACATACAGTGCCAAGCAGTTGAGTCCACTGAACAATGGTTTGATTCAGTGATTCAATTTCACTTAGGATTCTTTAAAAGAAATATAGACTTCAAACTCTTTACTGCAGCTCTGAACACAGAACCTGCTGGTTAGAGAGGAGAAATGTCGTCAGTAACCACATGCAAATATAGCTTTTTTGGAATTTCTGAATTAGTGTGTACATAATTGACCCTTCGCAAACGGTTTGATTGACAGGCGATCTAACCAATCATAACGCCGAATCCGCCGTCTTACCCGACAAAGCAGTCAGGGAGTAGCCTATAGTAGATTAAGCTGGGTTAACTTGAAATATTGTGCGTACTCACGTCTTTCCGCGATTTTTTTTCGGCCAGAACTACTTTGTCTTCAGTCTAAAAACACGTGGCAGGATGACTGTGGAAATGCACACACTCACATTGCTTCTGTCATTTAGGAAGTCCAGGTGAAACGCCGAGGGACGTGGAAGGAGATGCCAGTTTGGCGGGTTACCCATGGTTCCACGGGACCCTGTCGCGGGTGCGGGCGGCCCAGCTCGTTCTCGCCGGCGGAGCGCGCAGTCACGGTCTGTTTGTGATCCGCCAGAGCGAGACGCGTCCTGGAGAATACGTCCTCACCTTCAACTTCCAGGGCAAAGCCAAGGTCAGCCTTAATGAGCCTTCATCACTGACTTCCTGCAGGAAACATGTTGTTTTCAGCATTTAGCAGATTAGAGCTGAATGATAATATAGTTACATTTTGTGACAAGATTTGCTTTGTATTAGATACACTGATAGTAGATGCGTAATTTGTTATAAATCATTGATTGGTTAATTAATTGGAGTCATTTATTGGTTATGTGGTGATGTTGAGGATTGTGAATCTTTGTGTGTTTGGCAGCACCTGCGGTTGTCTGTGAACGACAGCGGTCAGTGTCACGTGCATCACCTGTGGTTCCAGACGGTGGCCGACATGCTGCGGCACTTCCACGCGCACCCCATCCCTCTGGAGTCCGGCGGCTCCACCGACATCACACTGCGTTCATACGTACAGGTCCAGCACTCGCCCACAGGTACCGGAACGCTTCTGAAAAGAGCTGCCAAGTGACAGGAAGTGACTCCACCAAACACCTGACATGAACGGCGAGAGTAGATTATTGTCTGTCAGTCACGGCTCTGTTTGGTGATCATGGTCTGTGGCACCTGCACTGTAGTTCAAGTTAAACATCAGACTTTATTGTATCTTATTCTGGTCAAAAGCTCGTTAAATAACTGTAACGATAAAGAAATAGTTCTAAAAATTGTTCCGAATATAAATAGCGAAGCCCTCACCACAACTATAATGATAACAATAATGTTGGAATCACTTTCAGAGAGATTTATTTCTGGCTGATGAACGACAAACACTTTGATATCCAATCAGAATCCATCCTGCTTTAAAGGACACCTATTATGCAAAATGTACTTTTGAACATAAATGTGTCGGCACTGTTTGTCAACAACCACCCTATAATGGTAAAAATCCACACACTCTTTTTTTAATCATAAGCAGTGTTTAAACAAGCCGTTTGCAGATTCTACCTTCTGTGATGTCACATTGCACAGGCCCCGCCCACGACTGCTGACGGACTCTGTCCTATTAGCTTAGCTCCTCCCCTCAGTGAGCTGTACACAGTCCGCCATGTTTATCTCATCGCTAGAGCATTCAACAGCAGGATTCAACTAAGAAATGTATTCTTATTAAAGCTACTATAGTTATTAATAAAGAGCAGTGATTTTTCTTTTGTTGTTTGGTTCATATCAACAGCAGTAGGTGCTGTACATTACGCTGCTGTCACTTTAATGCACGGATCTAATATACAAATGTGATTTCTTTACTTGCTGTTTACGTTCACTGACACAACCCACTGTGTTTATGGGAACTGTGTGTGTTTTTGACATAACCTTATGTGTATTTGACAGTTTAAACAGAATAAGACGTGAAAGAGAACTTAGTTTAACCCCTTAACCCCCCCCCCATGTCAAAAATAATAAGAAAAAAAATTAAAAATTTGTTCCAAATGATGTAACTTTTGAAAACTTTATCCGATCACCACAAAATTTGATCCAGAAACTGCTCACATATAGAGGATAATGAACTACTGTATTTCCTTCATTTTAAATTCCTTTTTAAAATAGAAATATATTAATTTTTTTTTCATTTTTTCCAATTTTTATTTTGCTGTTTATTTGCAGTTGCTCAGCATGAGAATGTACAAATTTATTTATTTTTTTTTAATTTAAAAATGTAAAAAGTTTCCTTTCAAACAATACCCACCTTTTGACTCTCCTCGCTATAGTTTTGCAGTTATGAGTCTTTACTTTTTTTGTGTGTCACTGAAAATACCCTCAGGGCTTAAAGGGTTAATACTCACAGGATGTGCCGTCTGACAGCCCGCTTTATGTGTGCGCTCAGAAAACCATATATCAGAAGTTTAGACTGATACAGCTTTAAAACACATGCAGATAATAACATTTTCATGATGATGAACTGCAATGTCCTCGATGATGATCAAAGCCAAACAGATGTTTTGTTCATTTTTGGCAGAGTATCCGAGGCACAAGCTGTACAAATCTTCTGGAAAGGGGGCGGGGAGCAGCAGCTCATTTGCATTTAAGACACATGCACAAAAAAACAGCATGTTTTTCCTTCCACTCTCTGGACATCATAAATGATCTGTGGGGGATTTTGAGCTGAAACTTCACAGACACCAGAGACTGATATTACAGCTTGTGAAGTTGGGAATAGTAGTAGAGTTTGAGCATTTAAAGGGACAGACGATAAAACTGCCACACGCTTATAGAACAACATCATCCGTTGGTGTGAACGCTGATATAGTCTTTAAAGTTATCGTTATATAAAGTTACGTTATATAATCTTTATAGTGATAATTATTGCTATAGTATAGGACTGGTATAAAGTGAGCAAACACCGTTTTTTTTTTCTACAGTTAGATGTTGTCTAAGAGAAAATCTGAGTACACCTTTAGATAACTATATGAGCTTCTACATCAGCACATGATCTCATTCTGATTGTTATAATTGCAGTGTGAGGGACCCAGGAGTCAAAGGAAAATAGAGGCACAGAAAAAAAAGTTTCCCCCAAAAAATATTTTAATCCAATAAAGCACTTACAAAATTAAAGAAACTCAAAATTCACAAATAAATCAAATCAACTGACTTAAGCCTTTAAAAGAGGTCAACAAAACAAAACTGAAGTCAAATAACTAAAGACATGACAAGCAAAACTGAACTGACCCAACTATTTCTACAAACAGACCAGTCCACATTACACACAAAAAAGACAACCTACTAAGCACAATAACCAAATATAAAAGCCATTTAAATAATTGAAATAAAGATTAAATATAAATCTTAGAAAGGAAGCCAAATCAAAATACACGTAAGTACAAAATTAGACAAAGCGCCAAATTAAACATCTAAATCCTCCCTAAAGTTTGTAAAGTAAAGAGCGGTGGAAGCAGCACGGCGGTGACGGAAACTCGATCGAGTGTGTCTTATTACTAAATGTTAAAGAAACTGTGCATTGAAATTGAATGGGGCAGTTTTGCAACACAAAACAATAGAGACAATACACTGAATGGGTGCTTGCAAGAAGGCTATAAGCATTAGTTAGCATTTTAGAGTTTTCTCAAAATAAAATCACATGACACGATCTTTTAAAACATTCAATAAAACTCAGAGTTTTAAACGCATCATCTTCAGATTTGAAATATAACATGGTCAGACATGTGGCTTTAGCTGGAGTGCATTTCCAGATAGCAGAGGGGCTGACATCAATTTTATTTTCATAAAGATTATCCATAAAAATAAATTTCTAATAACTGTACAAAATTTTGAAGCCATTTATAACAATTTTTTTTCATTATGACAATAATTATTTATGACTTTACAATAAACTGCAAAGTGTCTGCTTTGAAATGAGACCATACTTATGCTTTTAGTGCAAAGGGTTCATGAACTGCATCTGTTTTAGTTTGGGTATGTCATTTCTTGGGATTTTTCAAAAGCGTTAACAGTTAACAGGTTAAATGTATCAAAAGAAACTACTTGAGTAATTAATGTTGGTTGTGCGCCATCACACGGAGGATTCTATAAATCGTTCATCAGCTGGAAATAAATCGCTCTAAAAAAGTGATTCGGTTTCGTTATTGTTACAGCTGTGGTGTGAACTCTGCTATTCTTTCATATTGAGGGTGATTTCTAAAACTACATATCTTTATTGTTACAGTGATCATCTTTGGTATGAATGGGCCTTAAAGCTTAATGTTTTTTAGAATAATTCCATGTTTTATATAGTGTATGTCACCTAAAAATCACCTGAACCATGTAGAGACCATGAGATCACAAACACCTCACTCCAGACCGGAGGAAACCACCTAGAAAGTACCAGCAGCATCTTAGCAACGCCCTGGCAACCACCCACAACACCATTTTTCTCACATATAGTTCAGGAAATGTTTCAAATGCTTGGATTAAAATACACTTAGTCAGTTTTGAATGTTCTGTTTGCTCTACTTTTTGACAATTTCCAATGACATTTTGTGGATTCTCTCTCATTGACGTTTTGATTTGACTCTTCGTCCCTGTTTGTCCGCACAGATGTGGAGGCACCTCATGTCCCAGCTGCCCCGCGGGACGCTGCCGTCTGTCGGGCAGAACCGCCCCAGTCGATGTATCAAATGTCCGGCGCGCCGTCAGACGCGGCGCTGTCGTCCAGCTCGTCTTCGTCGCCGATGGCCCAGCCGGCCGCGGGAGGCCTCCACAGCCGCAGCAACAGCGCCGAGAGGCTTCTGGAACCCGCCGCCGCCGCGGCTGAAGACTACCACGACAGCGACGGCACGCGGCGGACTAGAGCTGTGGAGAACCAGTACTCCTTCTACTGATGCTGAGAGTTTTTAACAAACACGCTCCTCCGTTATTACCACAAACACACGTCACCATGACAGCACACCTCATGTTCGTACACTGGCTGTCAGAAGTTTGGAAAGAGTCTCTTCTGCTCACCAAGACTGCATTAATTGGATCGAAAATACAGTAAAAACAATGAAATATTGCAATGTAAATCATCTGTGAATATATAGTACAGTGTAATTTATTGCATCATTACTCCAGTCTTCAGTGTCACATGATCCTTCAGAAATCATTCTGATATGATGATTTGAAGAAACATTTATGATTATTATCAATGTTGAAAAAAAAAATATTTTTGTGGATTCTTTGATGAATATAAAGGTCAAAAGAACAGCATTTATATGAAATAGAATCATTATAAATGTCACTTTTGATCAATTTAATGTGTCCTTGCTGAATAAAACTATTAATTTCTTTAATTTAATCATTCTTACCTCAAACTTTGAATGGTAGTGAAAAAAAAGCAGGTTTTCAACACTGATAATAATCATAAATGTTTCTTGAGCATCAAATCATCATATCAGAATGATTTCTGAAGGATCATGTGACACTGAAGACTGGAGTAATGATGCAATAAATTACACTTTACTATATATTCACAGCGAAAACAGTGATTTTACATTGTAAAAATATTTCACAATTTTGACTGTATTTTTGATCAAAACATTAAACAATCTTAATTATTCCGATGACACTGGATCTTCACTTCATTTAGCTCCACACACCTTCAGATTGCATATCGCCGCACTACTGACTAGGACGTTTTTGCTTTTCTCTGATCTGTGCGATCATTCGTTCAGATCATCGTCAGGATTCTCTGTAGGAGAAGAGGACTCGTTCAGCGTCGTTGGGACGGCCTGTTTGAAGAGTCCAGATGATGTTTTGGACAGTAGAGTTGATGAAGTAATGGTTTCAGATCGTGTCTATTAGCAATTCATACTTTACTAATCATGTTTTAATTCTATTTGTCTGTTTCACCATGTGCTAATCTAATATTAGTCATGTAGGACATTAGATTTTTGGGATGTTCTTTTCTGTTGATTAGTACAGTACAGTTGAGTGTAAAATGTGATATTTTTCATCACTCGTCTTTCAAATAAGAGCCAAAAAAAGTCCTTGTCATGGGGTGCGATGACTTGCACATCACTATACTTTTTTGTGAAACGTTGTTGTGATGTTTTTCTGCACGAAGGGCTTCTAAACATCTGATCTTCGTCTGCGTCTTATTTAACACGCACATCAGCAGCGTCTCTGATAAACCATGAAAACCTCCAAACCGTTTCCTAAATAAGACTGGAGACAGATGAAGATCAGATCAGATTACAGGACACTCATATCTCCACAGGAAGTGAAGTCGAGCCGTCTGACAGCAATCAGACTTCACTGGCTGTTTCCTGTCCTGATGTGACGTCCGTCGTCGTGTTGAATTCATTCACGTATGAAGCTGCTGTCTGGACCGCCTACGACATTCTTCCCTTGATCCATAAAATGATTAAAATCAACAGACCTTCACAGTATTTGCGAGTACATGTGTTCCCATGAGTCCGAACTCTCATGAACTGTGAAACCCTTTAAAGACGAGCGGTGTTTGCTGTCAGAGCTCTTTCTGCGGTTGAACTTTTCAGCTTTAAGAACATCCATGTTCTCAACTGTTATGAACGACAGAAGCACAATGGCATGTCCTTCACCTTTAACCGGATCATTCGTTGTTAAATGTGAACTAGTAGTGTTCCAGCAGTCACCAAACCTCCAGTTATACACAAGAGTCACGCGTCAGATTCGAGCATTTGCTAAATGGACGTTTTGAAAAAATTGAAAAAATAGTGGATTCTGTCAACATGAAAACTGTGGGAAAACTGGCCAATAACTGATTAACTGGCAGATTTTAACATTATGAATGAAAAGCTTCTGCTCAAAGTGAAACACTGATGATCTCTATTACTAATAACTGACAGTAATAACATAATCATACTTTTATTTAAATTATTGAACAAATACACCAAACAACCAAAGAACACTAAATATTTCCTGTAAATAACTGCAACATGATCGGAGGGGATATTATTGAACCATGTAATGATGACATATTGTATACATATCTTGGGGTTTTTTCTCTGTCGAAATCCTCCACAGTTTCGAGAATGGATGAGACTGGTGGGTGAATGGATGGATGGATGAGTGGATGAATAGATGGATGAATGGGTGTGTAATGAGATAGATGGGTGAATGGATGAATCTATGAGTGGGTGAATGGATGGATGGATGAGATCGGTGGGTGGATGGATCGAAGGGTGGATAGATGGATGAATGGGTGTGTAATGGACGAATGGGTGTAATGGGATAGATGCACAAATGGATGAATCTATGAGTGGGTGAATGGATGGATGGATGAGATCAGTGGGTGGATGGATCGAAGGGTGGATAGATGGATGAATGGGTGTGTAATGGACGAATGGGTGTAATGGGATAGATGCACAAATGGATGAATCTATGAGTGGGTGAATGGATTGAAGGGTGAATAGATGGATGAATGGGTGTGTAATTGGATGGATGGATTGATAGTTGAATGGATGGATGTTGAGATCGGTGGGTGAATGGATGGATGGATGAATGGGTGTGTAATGGGATAGATGGGTGAATGGATGGATGTTGAGATCGGTGGGTGAATGGATGGATTGATGAATGATTGTGTAATGGGATAGATGGGTGGATGGATGGTGGATGGATGGATGAGATCAGTGGGTGAATGATAGATGGATGAGTGGGTGAATGGATGGATGAATGGGTGTGTAATGGACACATGGGTGGATGGATGTGTAATTGGATAGATGGATGAGATCGGTGGGTGAATG
Source organism: Zacco platypus (assembly GCA_038088235.1). Taxonomy (NCBI): domain Eukaryota; kingdom Metazoa; phylum Chordata; class Actinopteri; order Cypriniformes; family Xenocyprididae; genus Zacco; species Zacco platypus. The sequence continues at coordinate 4,727,210 of CM076076.1, read as the reverse complement.
GATGGACGAATGGGTGTAATGGGATAGATGCACAAATGGATGAATCTATGAGTGGGTGAATGGATTGAAGGGTGAGATCGGTGGGTGAATGGATGGATGAATGGGTGTGTAATGGACGAATGGGTGTAATGGGATAGATGCACAAATGGATGAATCTATGAGTGGGTGAATGGATTGAAGGGTGAATAGATGGATGAATTGGTGTGTAATTGGATGGATGAGATTGGTGGGTGAATGGGTGTGTAATGAATTATATAGACAAATGGGTGGGTGAATGGATTGATGAATGGATCAATGGATGGATGAGAAAGTGGATGGATTGTTGGGTGAATGGATGGATGGATGGATTGAAGGGTGAATAGACAGATGAACGGGTGTGTATTTGGATAGATGGTTGGATGGATTGATGGGTGAATGGATGGATGTTGAGATCGGTGGGTGAATGGATAGATGGACGAATGGGTGAATGAATGGATGGGTGGATGGCTGTGTAATCGGAGAGATGGATGGATAGGTGGGTGAATGGGTGTGTAATGAGATATATGGACAAATGGGTGGGTGAATGGATGGATGGATAGATTTATGGGTGAATAGATGGATGAATGGGTGTGTATTTGGATGGATGGATTGATGGGTGAATAGATGGATGAATGGGTGTGTATTTGGATGGATGGTTGGATGGATTGATGGGTGAATAGATAAATGAATGGGTGTGTATTTGGATGGATGGATAGATTTATGGGTGAATAGATGGATGAATGGGTGTGTATTTGGATGGATGGATTGATGGGTGAATAGATGGATGAATGGGTGTGTATTTGGATGGATGGATTGATGGGTGAATAGATGGATGAATGGGTGTGTATTTGGATGGATGGATAGATTTATGGGTGAATAGATGGATGAATGGGTGTGTATTTGGATGGATGGATTGATGGGTGAATAGATGGATGAATGGGTGTGTATTTGGATGGATGGATTGATGGGTGAATAGATGGATGAATGGGTGTGTATTTGGATGGATGGATTGATGGGTGAATAGATGGATGAATGGGTGTGTATTTGGATGGATGGTTGGATGGATTGATGGGTGAATAGATAAATGAATGGGTGTGTATTTGGATGGATGGATAGATTTATGGGTGAATAGATGGATGAATGGGTGTGTATTTGGATGGATGGATTGATGGGTGAATAGATGGATGAATGGATGTGTATTTGGATGGATGGATGAAAGTGTGGATGGAGGGATGTTTTGTCCGGCTCTGTGGATCTGCGGTGAAGTGCTGGTGGAGTTGCTGATTGTTTTTAGATGTTCTGCTGTAGATCTCTGAAGGTGTTTCACCGTTCAGGAGAATCTCCAGTGTCAGTTCGTCGAAAGATTTTTACCAACAACTTCTATAAACAACTACCAATCTACTGGTCCTCCTCTGAGCAGTAACACACTATTTAAATAGAAACGGCCTTTGGTTTCAACAGTATTAGCCCAACGATCATCATATCCTACGGTCCGTTTGCTGGTGTCTGCCTTTTCAAACACTACACTTCCTGCCGTGTTTAATTTTCAAATCTCAAAAGGGTTTTACTAGGGTGGTCCAAAAGATGACGTTTATTGTACTTTTCATCCACAACTTTCTTTCATTTTGGTGAATATTTAGGGGTCGCTCAAGCATCAAGAATTGAAGAAAAATCTCAGTACAGTTTTTGTAGAATTCACAAAGCCCCGCCCCCTTTAGTTACTGTTGCTATGCGCTCTCACGCCACACATCATGTTCTCACGCAGTGAAAAATACATCGAGGAGCAAAGAGACACTGACAACGTGTGAAACAGTTTCATATTTAAAATACTGTAATTTTTTACAGAAGTTGAATCAATAAATAGCGTCTAGTGTGTGTTTAATGTGTGGTGACAGATCGCTGTAGCTCCTCGTGAAGCGATCATCTCTTCATACTAGTTCATTTATAGCATCAAATAAACATGAATGAACATCAGAAGGAATGTTGTTTCAAGACGTGATTCAAGTCCACCAACGTTCATCTACTAACTCCCCTGACCGCTTTGACGGACAAAATGGCGGATTCGGGGTTAATGCGACCGATACAGTCACGATAACGTAAAATAAACCTGCTGCTGAATGTTAAATCGGTTCGGGAGTTGACTGATTAAAACGGCACACTTCTACAGTAACCATCAATCTTGTAAATAGTGAAGCTAAAAAGTTTCCAGCTATTTTTGACCGCAACAACCCGACAGAGAGTTGTTAAATTACTTTAGACATGATTGATGTGAAAGATCCTTGAGTGACCTCTAAATCACCACGGTCTGCTTCAGAGCTGGACACGTTTCTTTTATATAAAGTGGAATGGATGTAGTTTTGTGGACTTGTTCTCTGGAGATAGATTACCCTAGTGGACACCCGCCTGTATTTCACGGGTTTGTTCCGCTGAAGAGCGAGCCGGACCCCATCCGCTTCTTCACGCCAGCCTCAGGAAAGCGTCGCTCTGCTCCGAGATGTGGTTCTGTAGTGTAGCGTTAACGTGTGTGTTCGCATATTCCTGCTGATATAGTCATATTTAACACGTATGAGTTCTTGAATCACACATTTGTGGGGAGAGTATGTCGGTACTCAACATTTACAGGCCGGTTCATGTGCCAATCATCATTTAAAAGCTGAAAATGATTGCTGGACTGTAGCTTGCATACATTTCCCTGGTTGTTTCATTTAGTCACTATTTGTTGTCTACTGCTGAGTTTTGTTTTTATATCAAGTCTTTATGCTAGTAGTGGAATGAGTTTTGATCATTCTGAGCTTTTGTACAAAGTGATAACCTTCACATTAAACTTTATATTTCTGTGAATAAAGTGAATGACGAGACGCGCTCCGAGGTTTTCAGTCTGGAGAATGAGACGTTTCCTACTCAACCCACTGACTCACAACAAAACCATCAGTATATACATCATACTAGATATTTTAGATGAAAATCAGCAACAATTATGCTTAATAAAAGCTCATATTTATACTGAAAATAAGGTTTAATGTACAGAATCCTTAATTAAGTGTAATTTCAAGCCACTGTTTTATTTAAAGGTTTGACATAAACCTGTCTAGTGGATTTTCCAAAGTTACTAGCCACTCAAGATTTTCACTGGCCACAGTTTTAACAGATACATAGAGAAAAACTGCCATATAGATATTGTTAATATTATCTCATAATTTGGCAGCAGGTTTATTAGGCTGCTGTCACTTTAAGAGCTGACGCACGGATCCATGATACTGTTACACACGTGTTTTCTTTCTGTTCACCTAAAGATGTTCACTCAAGGTGTATCTGACTCTTTCAGACAAACACAATCAGTTATATTAATCATCTGAAAAAAATTAATTACGTTTTGTCTTTTTTTTTAGAACTTTTTACTTCATTGGAATGGTACAAAACTTAGTAAAGGTTTTGGCACTTGCTATGTGAACACACACACACACACAAACAAAATCACGGACATGATTTGAAAAGGTTAAATGGTCTGAATAAAAGAGTCACACTTGTGCTCCTCTCGGTCAAAAATGACGAATTTCACCTAGAGAAAACTTTTGGTACTGCGGCCAAACAAAAGCTCATTTATTGAGATATCAAGCTCAAATTTGTAACACAACTTGTATAGTTTTAGAGCAAAATGTTTAAAAAAAATAAAATTATATATATATATATATATATATATATATATATATATATATATAATTTATACTATTTTAAATTATACTATTATATATAATACTATTCTAATATATATATATATTTCACCGAAAAATTTAAAATAGTATTTTTGAGCAATTTTCATAACAATAAACGTAAAATTCTTTACCTTTAAAGTTCACTTTTTTCAATTTAGCAATAATGTAGTCTTTAAAAAGAGAAAAAGAGAACAAAACTACATCTGTGCTTTAAAGCGTTCAAAATTCATGACAGTTTAAGTCAGAAAATGTCAGGTCTATGCTCAAAAAGTCAATAAATGGATTAACTACAGCGTGAACAATTTTTTACCATAAAAAAACCCTAAAAATACAAAATATTAAATAAAAACATAATCGAACTAAAATATAGTATGTTAATTTAATTGAAATAAATAATAATAATTTAAAAAAATCGGTCATTTGTGAAAAATGACGTGTGACGAGCGCGAGGATTAAAAACATCCTGGCTCTTTTATAATGATTAGTGTTTTGAAGCCCCCAAAAACTGTGCTCTTCCATCATGAAAGTAATCCATCTGACGCCTTCTGAAGAGAAAAGATCCATATTCAAAACTTTTGCTATCCTCTGCACTTCCACGTTCATTATTACATCATGCGTCTGAAGCTCATTATAGTTAATAAAGTTTTAAACAGGCTCTTTTTCTTACAAAAACCCATCAGTTCGCTTCAGAAGGGCTTTATTACCCCACAGCCGTGCAGATTATTATTATTTTTATGGATGGATGTTTTGAAATCTACATTGCACTTAGTTAATTATTCCAGATGCCTTTTTTAAAAGACTACAGTTTAAAAATGTGTATATTTAAAATTCAAACGTCAAAAGTGGCTAGTGCCTGTCGGCCGGATCTCCATACGTTCTTCCAGAAATTCCTGTTCATGTGTTTTAATATTCACTGACAATACTTTGGTCATATCCATGAGGGACGAGCGGAAGTCACGTGACTGGAACAGATGAGTACACATGTGGGAATGGGATCATATGTGGGAAAATAAGAGTGATTAGCTTCAAGAGAATATGCTATGATCGATTCACAAATAAAAGATACGGAATCGAACACACGGATTGTCTGAGTGAAACTGCTTCTCAAACAAGAACAAATGTGGGCGGGGCTTGATTGTGTCTGTGAGGAATTGATTGGATGGTTGTGGTTTGCTATTGGTGGATCTCATTTGAGTGACAGGTTGCCCCGCCCACATCATCATCAGAGAAGAGACGCTGTAAGAGGAAGATATTTACAGAGTTTATTATTATTATTTACCTTTTTAGGCTCACAAATCGCACATTCACAGGAAACTCGTTCAATGGCCAACCGCTACTCGAAGCACCGTGAACATTAAATCCATTCCTGAAAATAAATAGCCTGATATATCTGACACACACAAACAGAATTCCGTTCACAGATGGACAGTCAGTCAGTCAATCAAAGCTCGTTTCTACAGACATTCAGGACCTCAAGCTCAGGAGAATGACGCCTCCACACATCAGCAGAACCGCGACCGTCACCTCGGTCACTTTCCCCTGCTTCCACTTCCGGAAGTTCTCCTCCTGCAGCCGCCGCAGCTCTTCCTGTCGGTGTCTCATCTGCCGCTCTCTCTGCAGCTGCTCGCCGTAATGCGCCTGATAAAACGCGTCGAAGTCAAAGTACGCGTCGCCGCCGCTCTTGGGGGCGCGTCGAGGCCGCGGGTTGGACGCGTCTGAGGACGGCGGTCTCCCGGCGTTCTGCACGTCGGTGTTGTTGAGAGTGCCGCGGTCGTACTTCCTCCTGAGGCCGCTGCTGCCCAGCACACTGTAGGCTTCCGCGATGAGCGCGAAGCTCCGCGCCGCCTCCTCGCTGCGGCTGTGGTTGCGGTCCGGGTGATGCAGGAACGACTGTTCGTAATAGGCGCTCTTGATCTGCGCTTGCGTTGCGTTCGGGGAAACTTTCAAGATGTCGTAATAGGCGGTTCGGCTGCGGCGGAGCGGAGCGGAAGCGTCACCGGCTGCCCTGGAGCTGTACGCGCGTGATCCCGTCACGCCCGCCCGCAGGCGCAGCGGGTAAAAATGACAACGCGTCCGTAGCGTTTTAAAAACAAACAGTTTGTGCGCTCCGCTCCTCACACAGCCGCTGACCTCCGCCATGACCAGACCAACATCCGGCAAAACAGTGATATTATCCAATCAGAGACTGAATACACAGGAAGCGCCGTACTATTGGCCAAAGAGCTTCTTCTTGATTTTTAATGGCGGTTGGCTTTCAGTTTTTAGTTGCATTACCGCCACCTGTGGGTCAAGATCGTACAACCTCATTCAAACGATCTCCTTTTATTTGGTTAAAATTAAAACATTCATCACGTGAATTCCTTTGTAAAATATCTATCAACTCAGAAAAAATGACACAGCAGGGTCTTCTAATTTAAATTTCTTTAATAAAGTAAATACTTTTTTTTCCTGTTATGCATTTTAACATCCTTAGAGTTTTACAGTACAACCAAAATTCTTTTTGAAAAACAGAAAACAATGGTTTTGCTTTAAGGCACTTACATTTGTGAATGAAAAATTTTCTCAAAATTAAAACATTAGTTATCAAAAATTGCATATTTATATCTGTCATTAGAATACCAAAAAAAAATATCATTTTTAGAAAATTGAGAAATCACATTAACTGAAACTTTAAGCCACTCATACACATCCGACCAAAAAGCTCTACTGAATTTACAGTCAAAAAATAAATGTACAGTTGTTTCAATGTCACAATCACAGAAAATACAATTATTGTGGTCGATATTAAATAATGCGCCTAATGAATGGCGCTCTAGCTGTTGATAAACCGAACTGCACGCGTCTTGCGGAAGAACATTGTAGCCGGAACTACTTCTCTCTGTTTATGTCTATGACGAGTCACACAGGTACTGTGACCTGAGCCCGCCTGAAATAGTCCGAGTAGAAACACTTATTATAGGTGTACCGTAGCGATTCAGGATAAGACAAAAACACGGTTTAGAAAAGCGATTCATTATGTACTCGCTCATTATATAATTTGTGTAAATCTTGAACCCAAAAAAGTTAGCTTTAACGTTAGATAAAATGCGCGGGGCTTGATCGTTTCTACTTCATAAATTAAAGGGGTTTAAAACAACAACTCTCCCATTTTAACGCTTTGATTTTGTCACTGTCAATATTTCTGTTAAATAACGCATCTTCATGCAGACGCTGCTGTCACGTGACACCCGTTACTTTTCACACCGCTTTTCAGAGTGGACAAATCACAGTCGACTGATTACTAGATGCTTGTTTTTACTCTTTAGGCTTGCGCGGCATTTGGATATCAGATACAAGCCCACAGAAGAAGACAGCCACCCGGCGATGTCGATCGATTCTTAGCTCATCATGGCGGAAGGAAGCGTTTCGACGCGCGAAGAGGCGCAACACGAACACGTGCCTGCTTATGAGTTCGTGAACGTGAACTCGAACGCGTTTCACATCGGCGCGTTTCGCGATTTGTGGCTGGATGTGTTAAACCCGGAGGTGATTTCATTCTGTGACACAGCCCCAGAGATCGAGGACGTGGAGTTCATCGAAGAGCTGGGCATTGATCCCAAGACTTTACAGGAGCTCAAGCACATCTGCAGTGTGGACTCTCTGAGAAGTGGACATGAAGATCCAGACAGCTTGCCATCAGATCCTCATCTCTCCACACTGAAACTCCGCAAGAGAAGACAAGATTACAAAGAGACTCTGACCAGAGACACTCTGGACAGACATGAGATCTATGCCAACGAAATGGAGATGGTGTTTGTGGGCAAGAAGCCCGACGACCCCGCAGACCTGATCCCTGAGGGCGAAATCGTCCTGACCTTCAACATCATGTACCCCGTTCTGTTCCAGCGCTTCAAGCGGGTCAGGGCATTCCAGACCGTGCACGTGTTGGGCTCTCAGAGGCTGACGGACCTGCGGGACGCCATCTGCTGCGTCAGTGACCTGCAGGTGTTCGGAGAGTTCAGCAACACCCCAGACATGGTGCCTCAGTTCATCAGCAAGGACCACTACAAGTCTGCCTTCTTTTTCTTCAACGGAACCTTCTTCAACGACACGCGCTTCCCGGAATGCCGAGACATCAGCGCGACCACGCAGGAGTGGGCTCGGACCAGAGACTTCCCGAGCTTCCAGACGGCCAAGATGGAGGACACGTCTTTCTATGACCTGAAGATGAAAATTGGCTTTCCGTATTTCTACACTCACCAGGGCGACTGCGAGCACGTGGTGATCCTCACCGACGTCCGGCTGGTCCATCAGGACGACTGTTTGGACGCCAAGCTCTACCCGCTCATCACTCACAAGCACAGGGTCGTGACCCGGAAGTGTTCCGTGTGTCATCTCTACATCAGCAGGTGGATAACGTCCAGCGACGCTCTGGCCCCGACGGACCCCTGCCTGTTCTGTGACCAGTGCTTTCGGATGTTCCACTATGACGATAAAGGGAACAAGCTGGGAGATTTCCTGGCCTATGCCTATGTTGATCCTGGCACGTTTAATTGATCCCAAAGGAAAAGTGTGTTCTGTAATAAAGTTCTTTAAGTGGTCTTGTAGCAAATCGTATTGTTTGTAAATGTGTTGACATTTTCCATATGTTCACTTTTTCTTTTTTTTTTTACTAAATAAAAACAAAATCTGGTTTCTAAAAGTGTTTTTGTGTGCTGCTAAAACAAAAAATCCTTAAAAGATTATATTCATCAGAATTGGTGCTGTCCCACAACCCCCAAAAAACACTTAAAACTAATTTAAGTATTCAAATTTTAGATGTTTACCAAGATCCTTCTATTATCTATTGAATTCAACAATAATATCAATAAGCTTAATATATAAAAATCATCATTTATTGGGTACTTTCAATTGGGAGGAGGCTGTCCTGAACATTTCAACCTGTGAAAATGATATTGACATAATTTTTCCAATTTTTTACATTGTTGTATAGAATTTTTTAACGTGAAATAAACAAAATATTTTATATTTTAATGTGATATCATTAGCATCCTGCATTTTCATGTCACTACGAAACAGTGTGTGTTTCAGTCGATTGTCTGACACTGATTTGAACACACTTTACATGTCTGATCAGGAAATATTCCTGTCTCTCCCTCTCATCGCCTCTCTTTCACAGTAGATACTCCATCAGTTTGAGTTAAATGTGTTCAGAAGTCTGAAAATCTGTGAGGAACTTTAAGGAACGTCACTACCAAACAGCTTTTTCTGCAATTAAGCAAACGTTTTTTGGGTGTTATTCCATAAAATGTAGTTTTTGTGTGTGTAAAACTGTTCAGAACTGTGCTAGCTAACCATGTGCTGATTAGCATCTAGCTCAAAGTATGTAAAACATGTCATCATTGTTGTGGTAGTGACAAAAGGGAACACAATCATTTATTTGGGGGAAATAAACAACATTTTAATGCAGTTATGCAAATCATCGTGTCATGTGATGTGGTCACTGCCGAAAATGTGCCGTCATGACCAAAACATGGGATATTTTATCAAAATTAAAGTGTATTGAATGATCAACTAAGATGTTATTATAGTGTTTGATTCAGTGTTTGTTCAAACTAATGAATCCTTCACTCTGAAATCAGTTTGATTTGACTTTTAAAAAGAAATATCGGATTCAAAATACAACAAATCTCATAAATTACAGTTTAAATATTGTTAAAAATAAATTGTTATTGATTTATGTGTGAAAACGTTTTTTTATAAATCATTGAAAATACATATATTTACAAGGTAGATGTAAACACAATATGAATAGGTCAATTTAACTCTTCTTATTAAATGATTTATCATTGTGTTTCGGTAGTGACAAATTTGGGGCGAGGAAAAATATTCCAAAACTTTCTGAAAATACAAAACGAGAATCAACTGCACAATTACTAGAAATGTGTGACTTGGATATTATACAATTTGCATGCATACAAAACTTGTGGACTTTGAACCAGTTCAGGGGAGGATTGAGCCGCTGAGCGCCGCCTGCAGGAATCGACGCGCGTGTCGCTTGGAGATGACGTCATCGGCACTGGCCGCACGCCTGACTCCCATGTGTCGCTACAGTAGTGTTGTGATCTGAAGTGACTGGTCGCAGGTTTATTTTCTGTCAGTATCATCATGTCTTCAAGCTGCCGTCGACCTGAGCATATGGCTCCTCCGGAGGTGGTGAGTGATCATGTGTCGATGATTTAACACGGACACAACATACAAAACACACACTGACACAACAAATGAACACACTGTGAGTGACTGTCCCTCATCTTTGCTGTGGGTTGAGGTGAAACGCTGCTCATATTTCAGTAATGTCTGAAGTTCTGAAGATCTGTGAATAATCACACATCTGTAAAGATCAGGATGCGGTTTGGGATTTTAATTAGGCGTTATTTAAAGAATTTAAGTTAAAGGCATTTTCTTTGTTTTCTTGTTGATAATGATCTACTTAGTTTGTTAACAGACAGTGTCTTATTCAATAAAAAAGATGCAGATATTGTACAAAATGTGACTCAAGAGTTGCATATAATTTTTTTTATACCACATAAATTCACTGCACCCAGTTGTTCAGTAAGTTTAATCTGCATCAGAATGTTCCGGATTAAGAAATCCCCAATTTTGTTAACCGGGATCAGGTAATCCGTCATACTTTTCTCAAAGCGACATTTGATTGGATCACTCTGATCCAGATACACCCGATCCGGATCCGCAGGGCTGTGAGTGTGAACGGGACTACATGTCATGTAAACCATTGTAATATTTGATTGTAGTTTTATCAGTTTTTGTTCTGAAATCCCACCCTTCTGTGGGGATTGGGATCATTTTTGGATTATTTTGAACATCACATACTGAGGTTTGATCCAGATCAAAACCAAGATTTTTTTTTTGATTTTCAAGATTTAACCCAATCCAATAACTGATATCCGATCACATTTCTTTTAAACGACTGGGCCCTAAAGATCAGTTTTAGGTGGCAAATATCGGCCCTTGATAATGGGAAGGTCACAGCGATGAACTGACCGCTGTACAGAATATGAAGAATAGGGCTTCAGTCGGCTGAGGATCCATCAGTGCCTGACCCTGAACCTTTGAACCCTGACCTAAAGATCATGGAGACAGCTGGACGATCAGATTTGACACAACAATAAATCAGTAGATTAATAACTACCGATCATAAATGTAGGCATGTTGAAAGAAAATGCGGGAGTCTGGTGTGTTTGGCTGTACTGTATGTGCTGTTGTGTATTTTTTATTGTTGTTTTCACATTTACAGTTCTACAATGAAGAAGAGGCCAAGAAATACTCCCAGAAGTAAGTAGAAATGCTGATTATTTGACTCGCTCTTTCTGCAATACATTGACATTAACTGTAATGATAAGGATGTTTTGTGCATGATACATTTTGTTTTTGTGTATCCATATTTAACATTTAATACTAGAACGCATTAATTTCTTGGGTTTGTTAATAATTATACATCATAGTGATGTGAATCATAAATTCGTGCACATGATGAATGTAATGACGCTTTTCCACTGCGTGGTATGACTCGGTTCGCTATACTTTCGGTTCGCTGTCCGTCCGTCTGTCTCTCTGTCCATCCATCTGTCTGTGTGTCCGTCTGTCTCTCTGTCTATCTGTCCGTCTCTGTCCGTCTGTCTATCTGTACGTCTGCCTGTTTCTCTGTCCACCTGTCTGTCTGTTTGTCCTTCCGTCTGTCTCTCCATCCATCCGTCTCAGTCTGTCTGTTTGTCTGTCCGTCTGTCTATTTGTTTCTCTGTCCATCCATTTGTATGTTTGTCTGTCTGTCTATCCTTCTGTCAGTCCCTCTATCTCTTCATCTGTCTGTCTGTCAGACTGTCTATCGGACTGTCTGTCTGTCTGTCGGTCTGTCTATCGGTCTGTCTGTCTGTCTGTCTATCGGTCTGTCTGTCAGTCTGTCTATCGGACTGTCTGTTGGTCTGTCGGTCTGTCTATCGGTCTGTCTCTC
>CM076076.1:4710471-4712971 GCA_038088235.1 Zacco platypus | reverse complement strand
TCTGTCTGTCTATCGGACTGTCTGTCTGTCTATCTGTCTGTCTATCGGACTGTCTGTCTATCGGTCTGTCTCTGTCTGTCTGTCTATCGGTCTGTCTGTCTATCGGTCTGTCTCTGTCTGTCTGTCTATCGGTCTGTCTATCAGTCGGTCTGACTGACTGTCTGTCTGCTCTGCAGTTCTCGGATGATAGAGATCCAGACACAGATGTCGGAGCGAGCCGTGGAGCTGCTCAGTCTTCCAGATGATCAGCCCTGTTACCTGCTGGATGTGGGGTAAGAGCTGCTCTGTAACTTCATGAACGTGTTACACTGTTGGTTTGGTAAAGCCATGTTCACCTGGTTTATACTGCTTGAATCTGTCAGCTGCGGCTCTGGACTCAGTGGAGATTATTTATCTGAGGTCGGTCACTACTGGGTTGGTGTGGACATCAGCACAGCCATGCTGGGTGAATATATATACTCCACACACACACACACTGACCAGCACGAGTTTGACTCACGTAGAGTCTTCTCATTATAGCATCAGAAGTAAAAGACCATCTTACACCTGTAATCCACAAAGCAAACAAATCCGTGTTACAGTAGATAGATCATGTGCTTCTGTGCAGATGTTGCCTTGCGGCGGGAGGTGGAGGGAGATCTGGTGCTGGGAGACATGGGTCAGGGAATGCCCTTCAGACCGGGCATGTTCGACGGCTGTATAAGGTATGAGCTCATGAAGAGTTGTGTGAGAGCAGAAGGCAGGGTGTTTGGCGTCTCATGTCAGCTGTCTGTCCTGTTGCCGTCAGTATTTCAGCGCTGCAGTGGCTGTGTAACGCCGATAAGAAGACACACAGTCCTCCGAAGAGACTGTATCGCTTCTTCAGCACGCTGTACTCGGCACTGGTGAGTTAAATCAGCTGGGATTTCATCAGCAGGAACTGACAGATGTTGATGATGATGATGTTGTTGTTGTTGTAGGCGAGAGGAGGGCGTGCGGTCTTCCAGATTTACCCTGAAAACTCGGAGCAGGTCAGGATCTCAGCGCTCGTTATATTATTGCTGCTTTTTCTCATTGAACAAAACATGCTGCATGTACAGTGATAAAATACTGATACGGACTGTTTCAGCTGCTTAGTTGAGTTTAGGCAAACAATTAAACAAGCATTACCTCCTTCTGCTCTGAAAAAACAAACCTAATGGAAAACATGACACTTGTACATGGCTGCGTTCACACTTGTAGTTCGGTTGGTTTGGTCTGGACCAAAAAACAAAAACAAAACATATAGTCCTGGTCCTCTTAGCGTTCACACTGGTATTTTTAACAGCGAACCTAAAGTTACCGAACCAAAGGCACAGGGATACGGTCACGACCTGATTGGTCGGCTTTTATGACGTATATTTGGCGACGGAGCTTCATTCCCGAACATTCAAAACAACGCTGTGTTCTGGATTAAACGCCATCATTTTATGCGTGTACATATGCTTTATTTTTACCAGCTGAGAACTCATGAAGAGCTCATAAAATGTTCAAAACATTCAAAACAGCTCCAGGATTTCCTCCGTTGTTCACAGAAACAGAAACTTCACCTCCTCGTTGCTCCACGTTTGCCCTCGACTCATTTTGGACACACCGATCTTCCCGCGTCGTCAAATCAGCTGACTTGTAGCGTCGCATCTTGTGACATCACGTCCTGTTTTTGGTTCGTTTACATGTCTTTGGTCCGTGTTGCGTTCATATATCAATCGAACCGCACCAGAGTTCGTTTGGAAGCGGACCGAGACCATCTTTTTAGTGGTCTCGGTCCGCTTGTTTGGTCCGCACCAGGGTTCGGACGGCAGCGTTCACATGTTCAAACGAACCGCACTAACTGAGCAATCGCACCAGGGTTCATTTTAATCCAACCAAACATGACAAGTGTGAACAAACCCTTAGTTTCCTATTTTCTGGACTTTTGCTGTTTGTCTCTTTAAGTCGAAGATCTTGTCATTATTGTCCTCTGTCGTTCTGTTACAACAATAAGCAAGCAGATTACCAAACATCAGAGTTATCACTCACATGTGCTGAGTTGTTTTTTCCTTTGAACATTGTGTATAGATATCTTCCTGAAACACTTGACATCAGCTGTAGGGTTTGTTCTGTTTCTTCTCTCAGCTGGAGCTGATAACGGCTCAGGCCATGAAAGCCGGTTTCACGGGAGGTTTGGTTGTGGATTATCCCAACAGCAGCAAAGCTAAAAAGTAACTCCTTCAGCTTGACATTTTCATCATCATCGATCAGAAAACATATTTAATGGGAATGTGTTTAGTGTGTCATATCGAGTGACACTGCAAATCCTTTTGTCCGTAGATTTTTCCTGTGTTTATTTGCTGGTGTATCAGGTGTTTTACCCAAGGTGTGTACACGGTATTTCACACTCACTCTCACTCACACACACTCACACTCACACTCTCACTCACACAGACTCACACACACACTCTCACACTCACTCACTCACTCACACTCTCACTCACTCACACTC